>JAOTQR010000109.1:24360550-24436456 GCA_025774065.1 Solanum ossicruentum | reverse complement strand
GACTTCCAACTCCAATTTAATTATGCACACCATATTCACTTAATACTCTAATCATGCACCAGAAATATACTTAAGTTCAAATTACCCAACGTCCACAACAAAATTTTTCAATTGTATAAGTATCCTTAATTTTAAAAAAAATACGGGGTCTAACAGCCCTTGAATGCAATAAATGCACTTAAACATCATTTTCAAAAAGTTGGATATCAAAAATCACTATAAACTTGTTACCATGAACATGAATGCATGTAAAAATGTCATGAGGGCTGAATCTTAAGACTTGAAATCATATAAAAGATTTTGTTGTTATCTTACGCTTGAATAGTGTGAAAGAGGTATATATATATATATTCATGTCTGCTTCGGCTTCCCATGTGGCAATTTTAATTTGTTGCTTCCTCCAAAGGACCTTGACGGATGCTATATCTTTGTTCCTCAACCTTTTCACTTATCTATCTAATAACTCCACCTGGACCTCCTGATAGGTCAAATTATCCTCCAAAACACCTACAACTCCTAAGGGCATTATGGCACTTGGTCACCAACACATTTCCTCAACATAGATACATGGAAGACCAGACAAACCATGTTCATATCCATAGGCAACTCCAATTCATAGGCAACCTTATCAATTCTCCTCAAAACTCTATAAGGACCCACAAACCTTGGGCTCAATTTGCCTTTCTTGCCAAACCGAACTACACACTTTATGGGTGAGAACTTCAAGTAAACCCAATCACCAACCTTAGACTCAAGATCTATTCTCTTTATATCGGAGTAGAATATTTGTCTACTTTGAGCCATCTCTAACCCCTCTCTTGTCAATCTCATTCCTCCAAAGCTTTCATGAGCAAATTCGATACAATCAAAGCCATCTCACCAGCCTCACCAAGATACCTCCCCATAGTCTCTATACATTCTTGTGGAATCGGGAAGAGTATAATAGGACGAATTATGTGCTCTTTTGAAAATCAACTCACTCAAGTCATCAATATTAGACATACACAACCTACCTTGGTACCTAAGGATACCATCTCTCCTTTGGGAGAAAACCTTCACTTTACCATCCTTCACTAAAGCCTTCCATTCTAGCAAGAGGGGGTAAAGGTCTTGTTTGAGTTGACTTCCCTAATCAAAGAAGATTTGGAGCCATCAACAACCATTACACCACAATTTTTAACTTCACTTAACCTAACCCCTAACCTAGCTAACTGGTGAACTTCTCTAGACATCTCCTTGTTACTCAATATTCACACTTATCATATTTTGTAAACAACCTGTCATCCCCCAAAATTTGCAACACCACCCTCAAGTGATTCGCATATCCTTCTTCACTACGGGAATAAATGAATATATCATCAATAAAGACAACTACAAACATATCAAGGTCGGATTTAAAGATCCTATTCATGAGATCCATAAATATTGCCAGTGCATTAGTCAAAACATTACCACAAATTCCAAATGGCCACACCTAGCCCGAAAAACCATTTTGGGAATATCACAGCCTCCCACCCTCACTTGGTTGTATTCAGACCGAAGATCAATCTTAGAATAGTGACTAGCCCCTATCGAGAAGGGAATCAAGAAAATCATTGACCATCGGAACTGACTCAATAGGAATGACTTTAGACTCAACATCCCTAACCCTTACAAGATAGTGATTGCAACCGTTAGAAATCAATTTTTTTTCTTTCAGCTTTAAGACTAGAGAAGAATCTACCATAGATCACCACATTATAAGTCTCCTATTCAAGGATGAGCTCCTTAGGAAATTGAAATCTAACTTTACGGGTTCTACAATCGATAGAAGCATGATATGCATGCAACAAATACATCCCAAGAATAATATCAAAATCCACCATGTAAAGTTCAACAAAATCACAAGGTAATACTTTATACAATTTGAACGTGAAATAATCCTTATAGACTCTTCTAGCAATAATGGACTCATAAACAGAGGTAGACATTTCGTAAGGTTCACACAACAATTCATGACACATATGAAGCTTATTAGAAATAAAGCAGTAATGAAAGAAAGAGTAGCACCTGGATCTATCAATGCATACACATCATAATCAAGAAACTTTAATATACCGATAGCAACATCGGGCACTTCATCCACCCCTTGTCTTTCTTGGAGAGCATAGAACATATTTTGCCTTGGAGCATCCCTTTGTTGGCCTCCTTGTTCCCTTTGCTCAACACGAGAACCTTGCCTTTGAGGTCGGCCATCCTTACCTTTGTTTTGAGCATGTGGACAATTAGAAATTTTGTGGCCCATGTTGCCACAACCAAAGCATGCACCCGTGTTCCTCCAATATGCCTTCAACATTTTGGGCATCTAGGACGAGTCACCCCATCATCACCTCCTTGGAGCCTTGAGTTAGGCACCTCATCATTAGAAAACCTCTTGTTTGGAGCACTAGAGGACCCGTGTCCTTGAAATTTGTGACCTTATTGAAACCATCCACCCTTAGCACCTTGGAAACCACCCTCAAACCGAGCCCTCTTGGACTCTCCACCACTCTTCTTCCTATGTTTTTCCCTCTTAAGTTTTTCGACATATGTTATTAGCCGAGACAAATCCATATCACTTATAAGCATCACGGAACAACACTCTTTATTTACCAATTCAGACACTCCTGACACAAATTTGTTCATCCTTGATCTAGGTTCGACAACCAATTGAGGAGAACTCTTGGAGAGCTTGTGGACCATGATGGCATACTCCCTCACACTCATGGAACCTTGCTTAAGATTCATGAACTTCATTATTTTAGCCTTTCTCAACTCAATAGGAAGAACTGGTTGAGGAAGGTGGCCTTGAACTCCACCCAAGGGATAGCATCATGGTTTTCCCTCTCCAACTTTCAATACACAACCTAAATTTAAGCCACACCTTTTAGTTGGTGAGCCGCTAGTTCCACCTTCTCATATGACTTTACCCCCATAATAGTTACCACTTAATATACCTTATCGATGAACTCTTGGGGTCTTTCTCCACTTTGGACCAATGAAACTCCGGTTTTTTCATCCTCGAGAAGTCCCTCATTCTTGAGGCCGGTGTAGGAGCATGAGAACCTTGGACCCCTTGATTCAATTGGTTGGTCATAGCATGGGCCAAATTAGTAATGACATTCCAGAGCTGAACTTATGTAACCCCTTCTCCTTGAGGGGCTTTATGAACCGGACCCTCCCCTTGTGCGCGGGACGTCCGTCATCTCCCTCTTGGTAGTGGCATGATCTAAAAGAGAAAAAGAACTTTCGTTAGGGGAGTAAGACTTACTTTATATCTAGAGAATGACATGCATCATGAAGAAGTAAAACATTTCCCAAAATGCTTCATAGCCTCCTATTCATAGTTGTAGCGCGCTTCAAAACCATGAATAAGACTCTAATTGACGCGGTGTGTAGGAGTTCTGAGGACCATTAACAACCTAGTACTATTATCCAAGCTTGTCAAGACCTAAGCTTAGGATATAGACATGACACAATGAATGAGAATTTCGAAGACAACCTAAATAAGCCTCTTGATTGTAACATGCACACATCCTTGGTTGCGGAAGAAAAATTAAACAATAATAAGAGCTAATTAATAAAAAGGGGAAAGAGGGACTAAGGGAAGTCTTTGATAACCATAAAACTATAGGAAGAGTGAATCTCAAATCATAAACAACGTAATATCTAATAACACCTCTATGTTAGAATGGAGTGGAGGCCAAGCCACTCCCTGGGCTCACCCTCATAATAATCAGTATTCAACATAAAGAAGGAGTATCAATGTAACATGAAAGAAGTAGATATTGTAATCAGAATTAAAGACTCACCAAAGCTTTCTTCAAGAACGAAACTAGCCATATAGAGGAGGATGATCAAAAGGAGCTCTGGTTCCTACACGGTGATATCATGCAATCATAGAGTATGTGTTAGTGCATTTGCATGTACTAAGTATGTGGGATGCAATGCAAAAAGAATCATGAGCCATAATAACAAGATTCGTAATGATAATCAAAGAACATAAGCTCAATATGGAATATATACTCAATGCCATACACAAACATGCATGAGATCAACCAAATAGCTACCCACTCACCTTACAGATTACCTTTTCAGAGAGTGTTACTGATACCCTACCATAGACATAACATTTTTGGTAGGTAGTGTAAGATGTCCCTTATCTTACGATTCAATATTTTTGGTAGGAGTCATGATTTATTCTTCCTTATAGCATGACCTTTTCGATAGGTATTATAATATATCCTTATCTTACGATATAATCTTTTTGGTAGAAGTTAAGAGCTATCCTTACCTTATGATACAATATTTCGGTAGGAGTTATGATTTATTCTACCTTATGACATGACCATTAGGTATGTTTTATAAGATTTCCTTACCTTTCAATATAATTTTTTCAGTAGGAGCACAAAAATAGCTCATCAAATCATCACATCGAAAAGTCAAGAAAAGGCTTCATATTTCACATGAGAGTAAAACATAACATAAGAGTTCAAAAATTCTCTTGTAGATCATGGGAAATTTCATCAGTTTAAAACATGCTTGGGAACCCATAATTAATTTGAAATCACTTGACTTGTTAATCAAGTAAACAACTTGATGTAATTTCATCAAACACATGATGGGTATATGCAATTCAAGAGTATAGAACAAGAAGGAGTAAAACCAAATCAAAATCAACCCTCCAATATAACCCCTAATTTGGGTATCATGAAATCAATATCAAAAGTTCATCATAGTTCATAGTTTCATAAAACAAATCATGCATAATCTCAATAGACATAGACCAACCCATAGTATAAACTTAAACTAGATACTCTCACATAATAAACAATACTTGATAAAAGCCCAACATAACTTTCATTCAAAATTCATAATAAGAGATACCCACAGGTAATATAATATGAAATCATGTAATTTACATAAAAAAGAGAAGGTTTGGCTCCATGAATGAAAGGATCCATGGACGAAGACCCATATACCTCACACTTAGATTTTCTTGAGATGAGCGTGAAGGAAACTTGAAGCTTGGATTGGGTCCTTGAGTTCCAAAGATGAGCTTGAAATTCTTGAATTTGAGTGAGAGATTTGATAAAGTCTTGGAGAGGTTTTTGAGAGGGTTTTGTGATTATAGAATTGAAAAATGGCTAAGTTTGGGAGGTTTTACGTTTAAATGGGCATGGGGCTATTATACCAATGTCCTTGGATGAAATAAGAAAACAGGGGAAATATTTACACTGGTTCATGCCCCAGGGGCGACGTGGACCAAATGCGGAGGCTAAACTACACTAGTCCATGCTCTAGGCGCGACGCGGCCTAGGCACGGATAGACACTTGAATACAAAAATTAGAGAAAATTATTTTTCTCTACATGTCTTCTAAAATCATTTTCACTACAGGTCTTCTAAAATCCGAGTTATACCCATTTACCACTCAATATTTCCCTCTAATCGAGAAAATGAAGTCAAAATTTTGAAATCACGGATGGATTTTGAGATATATGGAAATTACAATTATGGAGCATTCCGAAACATATACAGCGCGTTTCAATCCATGCCTCTTCCACTCTACTCAAGTTGAAGGTAACAATTTAAGTCCCATCTATGATTTTAAATCTTAAGTTTCATCCCTCATGTCAATTTCGCATGCATACATGCTCATGATGACAAGTTTTGATGATTCTTAACGTATATGTATGAAGATTTTTGAGACTGATATTTAAGTGCATCGGTTGTATTCATGTCAGGTTGGAAGTTTCATGATTACTTCTTTTACATATGTTTCATTGATATTTGGGGATGAACGTTTCCAAGAGTAAGATGTTGTAATACCCCTCACATGCTTAAAAATGCCTTATAAGTGTATTTCTTGAGTATCATAAAAACTGTGCATGATTTTAAAAATACGACTCCATATTCTTGTTCACGGGGTAAAATTGAGTGAGATCGAAAAGTGTATCCCTTAATTTTTAGAAGACCCGCTACTAAAAATAATTTTCACTACAGCGACCAGAAATAGTGTGCCTGCGCGCTCAGAGCGCGACACAGTGTAACTGGTGCTCCGCGTTTGTTCCGCGTGGCGCCTAGGGCGTGGACCAATAAAAAATCCCCTCATGTTTATGGGTTAATTTAAATGACTTCAAATTGAATTGATTTTACTCCTACTTTTCCTATAATCTTAAATTGCATGGTTTTAAGCATAAGAATGCATACCCACCATGTTTGAGTAAGTTGGCATGATTATGGGCCTTATGTTGATAAATGACTATTGCATGATTGGCAAGACAAGTGTTTTTTATGACAAGTTATGGTCTCCCAAGCATGTATTGAATTCATGACAAGTCTCTATGATCTTCAAGTGAATTATTGAGCTCTTATGTTATGCTTATGCTCTTGTGAATTGTGAAGCCTACTAGAAGGGGTAATAAACTATGTTGTATGCCTCACCCTCTAGTCTAAGGAAAATATCTACATTAAGGGTTATGAACTATGTTGTATGCCTTACCCTCAAGTACGATCAATACTACTTACTATCTTATATCTACATGAAAGAGTTATGAAGTATGTTGTATGCCTCACCCTCATGTACGATTTAATGCTATGCAACATCTTATACTTACATGAAGGGGTTATGAACTATGTTGTTTGAATCACCCTCATATACTATGCATTACCTATTAGAAAGGGTTATGACCTATGCTATATTCCTCATCCTCTAGTACAAGTTATTTAGATGAGCTATTCATGTCACACTGTGATGTTAAGCAAGCTATGAAAGTATGATTATTCTCCAACATGTTTTTTCATAAGCATTGGTTATACATGTCACATTGAACTTATGTCCACTAATTATAATTGAGCATCTTGTTTATTATGGATTATGATTCTTGGTGCATTGCACCCTGCATACTTAGTATATTCCAAGTACTAACGCACTATGTAGGGATCGGAGCTCCTATTGATCCTTCTCCTCTATGTGTGAAGTTAGCTTTTGGTGAGTACTCATATCCGGGGATAATATCTATTTTCTTCATGCCCATGTTAAGACTTTATCTTATATTTTTGGATACTTATCTATGAGGGTGAGCCCGGGAGATATCTTGGCCCCCGCTCCATCTACTAGTAGAGGTGTTGGTGGATGTGAACCTTATGTATTGAGCTTGACTCTTTTATGCTTGTGTTATTATGAAAGACTCCCTTAGGCCCTCTTCGCTTATGTTCTATTTTTATTTGTTCGTTATCTTATTTTGCTTCGACAACCAAGGATGTGTATGTGATATGCTAAGAGGCCTGTTTGGGATTCCTTCGGGTTTCTCATTCACCGTGCCACGTTTAGGCCCTATGCTTGGGTCGTGACAGTAAGTGTACTCTTAGTAGCTTTTATACCTATGTAGACCAATTCCTTAGGAGGACTGTATTGGTGATGTTAAAAAAAGTTTTGTTTTTAATCAAGGTTGAAATCTTTTCTTATTTATAAATTATAAAATATTACATTTTTATTTATTCCGCACAGTCAATTTTTAAAATGGGTGGTAAGAATTCTTCTATCTAAGTGTTAGAGTAGAGCACATACGATTTGCTGTATCGGATCATGGCATTTCTATTTTACATTTCTTATCGTATTTGGGATACAGCTTCATATCTATCAATGTTGATTTGAAATTTCGTGTATTTTTGCTTTTCACTTGTCTTGGTCAATTAATAAATGATGTACAAATTACAAGAAATGATGGATTCCCACATGGTATTATATTAAATTTTGGACCGTGACATAATTAATATTACTTTTTATTATAATAAATTAAAAATATTTATTGGCAAAATACAATTACACAACTAAACACCAGAAAAAAATTTATTAAAACAACATTTTCCTACATAATCTATACTATATTAAAATGGTGAAGACCCTTAGAAATATTGTTTTACCTTTTTGTCTTGAACAAAAAGAGTTCTCTTTAGGCAAAATCGTCTTCTTGCTATTTTTCTTCAAATATTATATCCTTAATTTAATGATACTAAATGTTGACTACAATAAATATTAATTGAGAAATTTTCTTATTATAGTTAAATTTCTATAAAGAGAATTTTTTTAACCTAAAATACATTTGATCCCCCAAAAAAATATATTAACTAAAGAACTTCCAAAATAATCGACACAAAAAGGTAAAAATAAAAGGTCCAAAAAAAAAAGAAGACAAAACATTCCAAAAAATAGGGGAAGGGTTTTTAAGAGATTGTCCAAAAAAAGATACCTAAAAAATAGGGAAAAAATATAAGGAAAAAAAACTACTCCCAAAAGATAATAAAAGTCCACAAAAAATAGGAAAAATTTTCAAAAAACATGTCTAAACAAATAGCCCCCCCTAAAAGGTAAAAATATGACCCTTAGAAACGTTGTTTGAACTTTTTGCACTTCATTAAAAGAGTTCTCTTTAGACAATTATTTTTTCACCATTTTTCTTCAAATATTATATTATTATTTTAATGATATTAAATATTGACTATAATAAACATGATATAAAAATTAAATTGGTAAGATTTTCTTATTATAGATAAATTTCTATAAGAAGATTTTTTTCACGCAAAATAGTTTTGCTTTAAAAAATAGTAAAAAAAGCGCCCCCCCCCCCCAAAAAAAAAAAAAAGGAAGACGAAAAGATACACAACAATAGGGGAATAGTTTTTTCAAAATTGTCTAAAAAAACCAAAAATAGGGCAAAAGATGTAAGGGAAAACAAAATTACTCCCATAATACAAAAACTCCCACAAAAATTAGGGGAAATTTTTCAAAAAAAAAGGCAAAAATTTAATGCAAGAAACAAATAACTTTACTCCCAATTCTTTTTTATAAAATAGGTCTGTTTAAAAAGCCTTGTATTCATAATAAAGGAAATAAATAATATTCAACTTAAAATAGAAAAACACAAAAATAAAAAGAGCCTATGTATAGATAGGACATAGAGTGAGTTGATTTATTTTTTTTTTAATTTTTTGTTGGTATTGAAAAATAAAAGAATAATCATACTTATTCTTCAGTATCTATCACATCCCAAGAGGGTAGCCTTGACATGACCGGCATTTGAAGAACCACTGTTGGCTCCCCAAGAGAACCACCTAGCCTCATCGTCACATTAACTCAATAGCGGAAGAAAAATACCAAAATAAAAAGACATCATACGGATAGATATAACTCTGCTAAAACAAAGTTTGGAAATACATAATACTCAAAAAATCTTCTATTAAATATCTATGAAGCCTCTAATCAACAATTTAGATGGTACCATGACAGGCCATTGATATCCCAACCAAAGAAATAAAATACTCAACCAAAATAAAAAAATAAAAGGGTTCCACTAGAAAGTATGGAAAGTTCACCAACTTTGAGAATGCACTAAACTGGACCTCACGATGCATGGGCTAAAGTCCTCTATCACCTGTATTTGCATCATGAAATAATGCAAGTCCAAATGGACGTCAGTACATGGAATATACTAGCATTTACAATGACTCTAGAAAGTAAAGTTCAACTCACTCATCTCATCTCAAACAACTCATAACTCAACTCAATATATATGCAAGTTTAAAATAAATCATATTTTTAAAAAAAATAAATAGACTCCGTAGTATTAAACTCAGCTTAAAAATATTATACTTAAACAGTGTTTGCTTAGGAGTTTCTTTTAACAGACATCCAATCCCACCACCTTTAGTTTGGTGATGCACAATGAATGTGACATCATTATCACTCCCTTCCTAAACTTGCCAAGGTAAAGGATGATTAACTCTCTCATGGATCCATAATAAATATTAATCTTTTGGGAAAAGAGTCACCAGAATATGTTGTATGACTATCCTATGTTGACAACATTGTTCTATGGGTTAAAATAGTTGTTTACTCACTACCGGCTCGGTGTTTGATACTCCTCCCAAGACTAAAATATGCTCAACTCATCTATCAACTCAAATCTCAATAATACCCATATCAATCAACTCAAGTCTCAACCTCATTTGATCTCAACTCATCTCAATTTCTCATCAACTCAGTCAGTCAAGAAAATCAATCAGACTCAAATGGTCATTAAAACTCACTCGATTAAACTCATCATGAAATGCAAGAAAAATGTATCGATGGACATGAAATCACAATACTATATGCACTCCATGCTCTATTATAATCTAGTCAACTCAGATAATCAAACTCAAATCTCAACTCAGTCCATATATAAATTTTATAAATCATGCAATGTGGAGTTCATGATGTCAATGCATAAATTTTATGTCACAATCTCATGTCAACAATAGAATAATGCACCAATTATTCAGTTCATAATTATGAGAACTCAAAGTAAACACAGAAAATTCATAATTTAATTAGTTATAGAATTTTCAAGTTTTGACTCTATTTCTCAATGATTCAAGAAGAGGAAAGTGCGTGTGAACAAAACATAGTTCAACACTTTAGGAAGCCTTACATACTTGGAAATAAGAGAAGCAGTCAAACCTCAGTCAATCTCGCGTTTGAACTTGAAACCCTTGTTTTTCTCCCTTTTCTGGTGCTCTCAAGAATCCCTAACCGTGAATAAAAGGTGAAAAATGCTCTTAGGATTTGTTTAAAGACTTTAATTAAGTGGACGATGTCCAAGTATTGGATTAAAGGGGAATAGGAATAGAGAAAAATACCCTTCTTAAAAACTACCGATGTAGACAATGGGACCCCATCTTGTGGCTCCCGGTGAAAATATCGAAATGCCCTTAGAAACAAAACATGCACGTAACAAATCTTCTCATGCTCCATTTTCAAATTCGAGATCAGATTTGTTATCAGCGCAAAAAGTTGAGTGAAAAATAGTCTAAACCCGTTTTTAGAGCAACCGGGTTAGAAAATAAATTTCACAAAAATTTGCTAAACAGTGAGGATGTGTGCCTAAGGCGTGACACGCCTTGGACACGAAAACATACTTAGGACTTTTTTAATTTTTCGACGGGAAGCTGAAAATCGTGAATTTGAGCAAAATACAAATATTCGCACCCTAGGCGCATCGCGGACATGATGTACCAGACAAAATTTTCTTCTTTTTATTTTAAGGAAGAATAGTTTCGACTTTTCGCACCTTCCTTAAGCCTTAATTATTTGATTTTCACGCGATTAATTCCTAAAAATGCACAAGTTTCCTCATTAACGATAGAAAAATTTCAAGAAAACCCTGAACGTAGAATCAAGAAATAAGCTAGGGCTTTGAAGAATCTTCCCCAATCCTTTCAAAAGTTGATTTCTCAGGTATGTAAGGCTCTCCAAAAGGTACTTACATATTGTTTTAGTATCTTTTTCTACTTGATTCTACCGAAGATCAAGCTTATGAGTTGATATTAGTTTTCTCTATTATTATCTGTTAATTTCATCAATGCTCTTGTTCATGCATCTTTCTTGATAAATATCACAGTCTTTATTGATTTTAGTATTAAATTAAGCTGTGGAGACAAGATTTACAGTATTGTTGCAATTATAAGAATCCTACATATATTTCATGAAAAGCTAGTATATTCATATTTTTGATGTTAAGTTTAAGGAGTACTTAAGCTTCTATATTTACAAGATAGTTGAGAATAAAGTTATAATTCAAGACACTTTGTATTGATACAAATCCAGTCAAAGAATCATTGAATTGAGAAAAGTTAAGAAACCTAAAGTTGGGCTAAGTCCCAAAAGATTAAAGAAGCATTTTTTAGAATTTTTTCTCTTTAAGTTATGAGCATTATAAAAGTTATTTTGGGAGTAGTATTAAGTACTGATATGAGTGAGAGCGATGCCAATAAACTTGAACATATAAACTATGTAATCAGTGTAGGATAAGATTGTACCAAGGTACAACTCCTCACTTGCCAATGAGATGACCTAGTTTTGGAATGGATCCACTCCTTTAGTTTTCATTCCTTACACTGGCAAAGTATGAGACAACTCTATAGCACGGGCAAGACGCTGTATCACCACGAAGCTTATAGTGATGGTTGTCGGTTAGAGAAACTCCCCAAGTTCAAGCAAGTTAAGTTTTACATACATATTTTCAGCATATTCTATTTTCAGCATGTATGGTATTTATTACTTATGCTATTTTATTTTGATATATGATTTACTTACTTTGAGAATATTGTCTTACCTATAGTTTTCATTTTAGCCATTTTACATACTATATATTTCACTTACTGACGTTCTTAGAACCTGCATCGGTTTATAATGCAGACGCAGGTGACAGACTCCCTCAACAGATGCTTTGTTAAGGAACAGACATTCATCCAGCTGTTGGTGAGACCTCTTCTCCATCAGGGGCTTTTGAAGTTTATATATGTTTTTTTCTTTCAGTATTTTGTTTAGTTGAGGCAACTTTGGGGCCTGTCTCGGTAGTCATTACAGATTATTCTAGTTAGAGGTTCCATAGACTATGTGTTAGGTATTGCAGTTTTCTCTTATTTCAGTTGTTGTTGAGACATTCTTCAGTTTCAGTTAATTCAGACAATTTGGTATACTTAGTTGGTTATATTAAAACCTTTTCATTCTGTTTAAGTCTTCCGCTGAGTAGAGTAGCCTGGCCAAGTAGTTCACTTGGGACCAAAATTGATTCTAGGTTGCCGGCCGTGCCTGGGGTATGAATCGGGGCGTGACACATCTATAGGGCGTGATTCTTTTTATGGGCCATGGATGACCTCTCATAGGTAAGGTGTCTAAAAATTTGAATTATTAAAACTTGGCATGGGATCCACGAAACCTCTTTCTATGGGCCGTAAATCCTTCTATCGACCAATTCATGAAACCTAATCTACGGGCTGTGGATTAATATACGGGTCACGTGTTGTCTTGTACATGGGCCTTTGTCTAAGAAAATTTCACCAAGTCACCTGTGGATCTAGGAGGCCTCATCTCTTCCAGTACTTTTTCTCATCCATCATCTTAGCTTTCTCTTTGCATCTACTTAGAGTAGGTGAAAAGAATTAGGGAGTGTTACATTATCTCTCCCTTATGATCATTCATCCTCGAATGAATAGAAATCTAGGAAAACTAGTCAAGGCACTAACCACATTATAGACTCTAACAATCAAACAACTTTCAACTCACTCATGCAATACATCAATCAAGCAGTTTAAAAAAGTAAGGAAAGAAATCAAATAACAAATTAGCTAGTTTCAATCATCAGTTGGAATCAAGAATACTACAGTCAGTCACACTCAGAGTAGAAGGGGACTTAGGAATTAGGAAAGAATTATTAACCTAATTCTCTTATCATTAGCTGGTGGAAATAACCTTCATATCCTTTTTCGCTTCCCAAGTAACCTTTTCTACGAACTGGTTTTTCCACAACAACCTTGACAAATGCAATCTCTTTGGTTCTTAACTTGCGAACCTAGAGATCAAGGATTTGGATGGGAAGCTCCTCATAGGTCAAGCTGTATTTTACTCTAATACTCTCAATTGAAACAACCAACTATGGGTCTCCCAAACATTTTTTAAGCATGGAAATATGGAAGACTAGATGGATGAGTGTTAACTCTGGTAGCTCCAACTCATAAGCTACATTGCCCACTTTCCTTTTAATCTGATAAGAGCTTATATACCTTAAACACAACTTTCACTTCTTCCCAAATCACATAACACCCTTCATAGGTGACACTTTCAAATATATTCAATCGCTGACCTCAAAATGTAAGTCTCTTTTCTAACATCAGTGTGGGATTTTTGTTGACTCTGTGCAGCTTTCAACCTTTGTTGTATGATTTTTCACCCTCTCCATAGCTTGGTAAATCAAGTCTGGTTTGATAATTCTGTGTCACCTACCTTGAACCAACCAACCGGTAATCTACATCTCCTCCAATAAAGAGCCTCATATGCAGCCATTTGAATACTCAAATAAAAGCTGTTGTTGTAGGCAAACTCAATCATAGGGAAGTGGTCATCCCAATTACCTTTGGAGTTAATGATGCTGGCTCTCAAAATATCATCTAAGGTTTGAATTGTGTACTCTTCCTGACCATCGGTCTATGAGTGGAATGCAATAATGAGATTCACCTTCGAACCAAAGTCCTTCTGAAAGGATCTCTAAAACTGTGCAATGAATTGGGTTCCTCTGTCTGAAATAATAGAAAAAGGACTACATGCAGTCTAACAATCTCCTTCATGAACAGTTGGGCATAATCTTTTGCAATATCAGTCATCTTTACTACTAAGAAGTGAACGGATTTGGTCATTCTGTCAACTATCACCCAAATTGAATTGTGTTGTCTATGAAATCTTGGTAAACCAATGATGAAGACCACATTGATCATCTACCACTTCCACTCTGCAATCTCAAAGTTTTGAGCTACTCCACATGGCCTTTGATGCTCAACTTGCACTTTTTGGCAATGCGGGCATTTGGAAACAAACTCAACAATATCTCTTTTCATTCCATTCCACCAACAAACCTCCCTCAAATCATTGTACATCTTATTCAATCCTGGATGAATGGAATATCTATAATTATGGGCTCTGCCATGATCATCTCTCGAATATTATCAACATATGGAACACACAATCTGTCTTGGTACCTCAATACTCCATCTCCCGCTTTGGTGAAAGTCATCACCTCCTTTTTATGCACATCTACCTTCAATTGCAGTAAAATAAGATCTTGATCTTGTTTCTTCTTCTCCTCTGCTACTAGAGATGATGCAGACTCATTATGCACAAGAACTCCTCCTTCGCCCGATTTATCTGATTGAACTCTCAATCGTGCTAGCATATGAATCTCTTTAGCCAATTCCTTTTTCTCTTCCTTGACATGGGAGGTACTTCCCATGGATAACCTGCTAATATCATTAGAAACTACATTAACTTTACAAAGATGGTAGAGGATGCTCATGTCATAGACTGTATTTCAAGCCATCTCATCTGCCTCAGATTAAGCTCTTTCTGAGTGAAGACATATTGCAGGCTTTGATGGTCTATGAATACATCAATATGTGCTCCATATAAGTAGTGGGGCCTCATCTTAGGAGAAAACACCACTACTACCAAATTCAAGTCATGAGTGGGATAATTTTTCTCATATATTTTAAGTTATCTAGATGTATAAGTAGCAACTTCACCTCTCTACATCAACATAGATCCCAATCCCACTCACGAAGTATCATAGATGGCAAATTTGCCTGTTATGTCAGGCAAGGAAGGTCAACACCGGGGCCTTAGTTATCCTTGTCTTCAGCTCTTGGAAACTCCTTTCACACTCATCTGACCATTGAAACTTGGCCTTCTTATGAGTTAGTCTAGTCAACGGTGTGGATGTGGAAGAGAATCCATCAACGAACTTGCAATAATAGTCGACTAATCCCATAAAACTTCTTATATCTATCGAGAGATTGGTCTAGGCCAGTTCTTAATCGCCTCTACTTTTGAGTATCCATTTGAATGTTGTGGCCTGGAACCATGGCCTAGGAATGTTACAGTTTGGAGACAAAACTCACGCTTCGAAAACTTTGCATATAATTCATTTTCGTTAAGACCCTGCAAAGTGATTATGAGGTGATTGTCATGCTCCTTCTCATCTCTGGAATACACCAGGATATCATTTATAAATACAATCATGAATGTCAAGATACCATCTAAATACTTTTTTCATGAAGTCCATGAAGGCTACAAGTGCATTTGTCAACCCAAAGGACATCACTAAAAACTCGAAGTGACCATATCCAGTTCGACAAGATATCTTTGGGATGTCACATTCTCTTACTTTCAATTAGTGATAACCTAATCAGAGATCTACATTGGAGAAAGCAGTGGTGCCCTGAAGTTGGTCAAATAAGTCATCGATCCTCAGAAGGGGATATTTATTCTTGACTATCACCTTAGTGAACTGTCGTAGTCAATATACATTCCGAGGAAACCATCCTTCTTTCACACAAACAAGACTGGAGCACCCCTATGGAAAGACATTCATAGTTATAAATCCCTTATCTAGCAAATCTCTCAACTGCTCCTTTGACTCATTCAACTCAGCGGGGGCCATTTTATACGGTAGAATAAAGATAGACTGGGTATTGGGGAGAACATCAATTTCGAAATCAATCTAACTATCAGGAGGAACTCTAGGCAGATCCTCAGGGAATACATCATGAAACTTGCTCATGATCTGGATGAATTCAAGAGTCGAAGGCTCAACATCATCTGACTTAACTTGCACAAGGTGATGGATACATCCCTTAGAGATCAGTCTTCGAGCCTTGAGATAGGAAACAAACCAACCCTTTGGCACAACAGAATCACCCTTCCACTCAATAACAGGCTCATTTGTAAACTCAAATTGTTCAGGTTTTGTAATCAACAAAGGCATAACAGGCATGAAGTCAATTCATGACGAGGATCATATCAAAATCAACCATCTTTAACTCAATCAAAAGCAAGAGTATCCCTATGATAGATGGACACCATATAATCTCTATAGACTCTCTCTACTCGAATAGACTCACCAAAAAGAGTAAAAACAGAAAATGGCTCAAGCAAGTACTCAGGAAAGATCTCAAATATACAAGCCATATATGGTGTGACAAAGGAAAAAATTGTACCTATATCAAGTAAAGTATTACAATAAAAAGTAATGAATCAAAGCATACCCATCAAAAAATTCTAGTGTGACCTCTTGGTCTTATCGGTTCCCCATCGCATATAAATGGTTTATCCCACTACTTTTCCCTGATGGAGTACCTCTCTATGGTGTTGTGATAGAAGTCTGGGCCTTGTTGCCATATATCAGATACTCCCTCTGAAAATGGTTTGGCTAGCCACACTTACAACAACCACTCTCTCCATCTCTACATTCTCCTAGGTGTATCCTACCATATTTCCCATAAGGTAGCTTTCCTTTCGAGCCAAGGGCTATGACTATGAACCCTGTGCTCTAAAGTTTGGCTGACCTGTGAACCTTTAATCATAGCTGGTACTTGGGGCTGGACCATTGGCTGGCTATGGTGTATAACCCGAAAAGTCTCTTTTGGAAGTAAGACTTATCTCTTTTACTGTGCTTAGTTTGATTAGGCTCACTCACTTGGCCTTCTTACTCAGATGCTCATCTCTACCTCTCTTCTTATCATCTTCAATTTCTTGGGCATAGACCATAACTCTGGAGATATCCATATCTTGGATTAGCAATGCCGTTTTGCACTCTTTCTTCACATGTCTACCCAAACTAGATACGAATTTCCTCATCCTCACTCTCATATCTTCAACCATCTCTAGGGAATACCTAGATAGCTTGATAAACTTGAGGTTATACTCTTTGACAGTCAAACCTTCTTGCTTCAAGTTCATAAGCTCCTCAATTTTGCCTCCCTTAGCTCTTGGGGAAAGAAGTGACCAAGTAATGCACTCTCGCATTCGCCCCACTCAGCAAGCTCAGCGTCCTCACCTTGACCCTCTTCCTATTAATTATACAAAACACTAGCCACATCCTTGATCTGATAGACAGCAAGGTCAACTATATCAGTCTCAGTCACATGCATAGCTTTCAACACTTTCCACATCTCACCAATGAAATTCTTAGGATCCTCCTCAACCTTTGACCCAGTGAAGACTAGTGGATTCATCCTTAGAAAATCTCAAAATTTGGTGGTAGTTATTGGCTCTTAGAAGCTAGAATAAAAAGTCTGTGAACTCTAGTTCCTACTCTGAGCAGCTACTAGTTGTGTGAGCATACCGATAACTCCTCTAAAGTCAGCCTCTGTGGTAGTAGCAAGTGGAGCAGTAGGTGTTTGTGGAACACCTGTGGCTTTGGTTGGTCGATCTCGACCCCTCATTTCCATCGGAGTAAGCACCAGTGTGGTTGGTTTCTCAATATTATCAACTGGGTACTTCAGTGATGATACTCTTAGGAGACATGATCTGAAAATACGTCAAGCACGAGTTAGAAAGGAGATTTATAGAGTTTTAACTCTATCACACGAACAAAAAATAGAAGAAAGTATAACAATTCCAAATGTCTTATAACCTCCTATTTATAAGGTATGTTGAACAATACACCCATAAACAAGACTCTATTAGATATAGTTTTATAGATATTGAACTCTATGCTATGATACAAAGTTTGCCACACCCTTGGAGGGTACCCTTGGCGTAGCTAGCACTTAAAGAACCATTATTAATTTCCCAAGAGAACTACCTGGCCTCATCATCACATGGACTCAAGAGCGAAGAAAAATACCAAAATAAAAAGACATCATATTAATAGATATAACTCTACCAAAACATAGTTTAGAAATAAATAATATTGAACAAATTCTCTAATCAGTATCTATGAAGCCTCTAATAAACAATTTAGATGGTACCATGACAGGTCATGAATACCCCAGCCAAAGAATAAAATACTCAATCAAAATTAAGAAAATAAAAGAGCTCCTTAGGAAAGCCAGGAGGACTCATCAACTCTGTAAAGTAAAGTTCAGCTCATTCACCTCAACTCAGAACTCAACTCAATAGATATGCAAGTTTAAAATAAATCATGCTTTTGAAAAAAATAGAATTAAGAGTTTAAAAATATTATGCTCAATCAATATTTGCTTAGAAGTTTCTCTTAACCGACATCCAATCCCACCACCTTTAGTTTGGTGAGGCACAACAAAGGTGACGTTGTTGCTACGTCGTCCTTAACTTGTGAGGGCAAAGGGCGATCACCTCTTTCATAGATCAATAATAAATATTTATCTTCTGGGATAGGAGTCGCCATAACGTGCTACACGACTATCCTACACTGACAACATAATTTTATCGGTTAAAGTAGTTGTTTACTTGGTCCCAGCTCAGTACTCGATACTCTCCCCAAGACTAAAACATGTTCAACTCATCCATTATCTCAAATCTCAATAGTACCTATATAAATCAACTCAAGTCTCAACCTCATTTGGGTTATCTCAATCATCTCAATTTCTTATCAACTTAGTCGGTCAAGAAAATCAATCAGACTCAAACGACCATTTGAACTGACTCAATTAGACTCGTCATGGAATATGAGCAAAATGCATCGATGGACATGCAATTATAATAATATATGCTTCTCATGCTCAATTATGCTCAATCTACTCAACTCAAATAATCAAACTTAAACCTCAACTCAGTCCATGTATAGAAATTCGTTAAATCATGCAATTTGGAGTTCATGATGTCAATGCATAAAATTTATATGTTAGCCTCATGTCAACAATAGTATATTGCAGCAATTATTCAGTTCATAATCAAGAGAACTCAAAGAAAATGTAGAAAATTTAGTATTTAAGTTATAGAAATTTCAAGACTCGACTCTGTTTATCAATTTTGACTCAAGGAGAGGAAAGGGTGTATGAACAAAATGTAGTTCAACACTTTAGGAAGTCTTGCATACCTGAAAATAGGAGAAGAAGTCAAACATCAGTTGATCCTCACATCTGAACTTGAAATCCTTTTTTTCTCCCTTCTCTAGTGCTCTTAGGATTCCTCACCGTGAATGAAAGGTGAAAAATACACTTAGGGTTTGTTTTAGGACTTTAATTAAGTCCAAAACATCCAAGAATTGGATTTAAAAGGAATAGGAATAGACAAAATACCCTTCTTAAAAACTATGATAGGAACCATGAGACCCCGTCTACGGGGCGTGGTTCTTTTAACGAGCCGTGGATGACCTCTCATAGACAAGGTGTCCAAATATTTGAGGTATTGGAACTTTGCATGGGATCCAGGAAACCTCTTTCTATGAGCTGTAAATCCTTCTACGGGCCGTATGATAACTCGTAACTGAATACACTAAAAACTTGATTTTTAGATAATTAACTCATAAAACCTATTCTATGGGTCGTGGATTACTATACGGGCTATGTGTTTTCTCGTACATGGGCCTCAAACTTGAAAATTTTCACCAAGTCACATGGGGATGTACAAGGCCTCATCTACGAGCCGTAGATGGTCCTCGTGGTTTCTCTTCCAGTGATTTTTCTCAAGCATCTTCTCAGTTTTCTCCAGCATCTACTTAGACTAGGTGGAAAGAAATAGAGGGGTGTTACATCATTTTTCTCTGTTTTAGCATTAATAATATATATATTTTTTCTTTTTTATTTTCTTTTTGAAGTATAATTTAAAGTGATTCTTGATATACAATCTGTTCTTACTCAAAAAACTAATAATAAAGGATCGAAAGGTGAGTTTTCTTTTGTTTTCCATTTAGTTTCTTTAGAATATATGTTCATCATAAAACTTATTGCTTAATTATTAGAGCACTTACCTTTTATAAAAATTTTATAAAAGTTTATGCAACTTGTGTTAGGACATGATATTCAAATTCGTCACGTTAAAGATACATCGTACAATTCTTATTTAAAGTTATTCTTGAAGTATAATATATTTTTAAAAAGCTAATAAAAAGTAAAAGGTCAAAAGGTGATTTTTTTTTTTGTTTTTCGTTAGTTGCATTGAAATATGTTCATCATAAATTATGTTGCTTAATCATCAAAGTACGAAAATTAATTTATATTATGAAGAGATGTTGAAATTCCTCACATTAATTTAAATTTAAATTCATAGTGGAAAGTCTCATATGAAGAGTTAATTAGTCCCTGACAAAGGTGAGTCGATCCCTACTATGTGAGTTCATTATAGCTGAAAGATTGAAAGCGAAAATAAAATGTCCTACGGTATACTTGTGCAATAGGTCGAATTTGGACCATTATTCTTACTATTAGTCCTCGAGTGCCTCTTTTCTTTCTTTCTTTTTTTCGATATATTTTTTTTAATAATCTAATATAAATCATATGATAGAATATCAGTATATTCCTGCATTTATGATTATTTTAACTTGATTTATCAAATATAGATTGATCTTTAGGCCTTACTTTATCGTTTCAACAATAATACTATGTTTAAATTATTTTAGAGGTATAGCTTTTTTAATGTTAATTGTCCCAATGATATAGCGGATAGTGCAGTAATCTGAATGCTCCATTAATATTATATCTATTTTAATGTAGACTAAATTTATTTTTTTAAAATTATTATTTTAATATTTAAGAACTTTAAATTAATTAAAATTAGAAATATTTAAGAATTTTAATGTTTTCTTATTGGAAATATGTTAAAATTACTGACGTTTAAGACTTTAAAATAAATTATGATTTTGTTTAGTTACAACAATCTTATAAAAATACCACATAAGGTGACAAGTCCAAGAGCTATTTGAACTCCTTTACAAAAATACTAGGAATTTTGAACTTTTGGACCACTTTGAAATTTGTACTCCTTAATATTATTAAACACTTTTAAATTAATTAAGGTCCTTATTTAGAATCCATTTGGATTGGCTTTGTCTTAAGGACTTTAAGCTAAAAGAACTTTTACGAAATTTTGGAGTGTTTGTTAAGTTTAAAAAATAGTTATAAGTAGTCGATTTTAAGCTAAAATGTTAAAGTTAAATCAAAAGTCATAAGTTAGAATTTTTAACTCATACTAACTTATGACTTTGACTTATAAGTTAAAAATGAAAAGTCAATTCAAACAGACTCTTAATCTAGAAAATAACTTATACTATTTAAGGTTTATAAAGTAGCTGGACAAATTAAAAGTTTATCTCTTTCCTCTCTCTCTTTTTTTTTCTTTGGTATAAATAAAGAAACATTTATGTTTTTTTCCAACCTATTAAGGAAAAAATATCAAACTACTAATATCTATTTGGTTATTTTTACATGAATATTTTATTTATTCAATAAAAATTAATATTTATATATAATTTTTAAATTGATGTAGTATATCTATGCAAATCATGTATATTGAACTAACAAAGCTCTAAAATGAGGAGGAAAAGAACAAATGTATACCCCTGTACTAAGTTAAAAAAGATAAAAAAGTAAGTCAAATAAAAATTATTGGTATGGTTAACATTAAATGTGTTCACCAACCAATAAAGATACTGTATAAGAGCCTTCAAGGGAAAATTTCACTCCACATTGGAACTTATACTAGAAAATCTAGAAAGTCAGTTAGGCGTCTCACCGATAAATTCAACTTTTTATTTTATATGTACTTTTAATTTTTTGTTTCTCCTCCTTGTAATGGCTAAACAAGAAAGTCCTGAAGAAACATATAAACCAATGACAACTCCTTATCAGGGTATGATACAAGATATTGGTGTGGTGTTGATTCACCACGGCAATGAGTTTGTTGATAAGATGATTGATTTGCTAAAATGCTATGACTATAAAGGTAAAAATTGTGATGTCTCTAAATATTATTGAACTTATAACTTTTATGTCTTTGATATAGCTAAATTTCATGCGATTTATTTTTATGAAGATTTAATTGTTAAGATGTGTGTATCTTTTTCGTGATTCCAACATCAATCTTTTTGTTAGGTTTAATTTACCTCATAAATCTTGAATTTCAGTTTTTCTTGTTGTCATAACACTATTCCTATGATTATTTTTGTTACTAGTTTTAATGTACGTGTGTCGCACGTGTCTATCAAGTTATTGTAAATGATTTTATAAGAAAATTTAATTTGCTTGTCTTCCTTTATTTTTTAGTCGGCTTAAAAAAATGTTTGTTTTCTTTTTGGTAACTCTTTAATTTCAATTTTGCATATAACATTATGGAAAGCACAATAGTCAATAGACATGTTCAATGTATAAAAATATTATAATATTCAAAAGTTTTCTTCACTTTTTTACATATTGTATCAAGTTAAAGTCAGACAAACAAATCAGAATGGAGCAATAATATTATTAAAATGAAAATTTGAGTAAATAATTATGCATAAAGAAGTAAATATAAATTTGGGTGCTGAATTTATGTAGGTCTTCAAAAGGTGATGTCTTTTCCTCCAAAAAGTTCATTAAAATCCATAATATCTCAAAAACTCATATTAATTTATGTAGTTTTGTTTGATCTTATTAAATTCATAGCATCATTTTATTTGATATAGTTATCGTAATTGTATCATGTGTTTGAAAATACTTTGAAAATTTCTCTATAAAGTAACTATGTGCCTCATTATCTCGAGCACATCCTTAAATATTTGATAAAACCAAATCGCTTGACACTATCTATTTCCATAATTGTTTGCAAAATTTTCTTTCTAGAAACTCTCGATTAGCATAATTGTTTGCAAAATTTTCTTTTTTTTTCAATATTATTGAAAGTATTGATGTACAGTTTGAATATACATTTTTGAGTATTTTTATTTTTTTAAAAAATCAGATAACATTCTTGGCAAAGACACCTATCAAGCATGTTGAGAGCTATAAATTTTATTGATGATTTTTCGTTGATTCTTACATATGTTCTCATATGACAATGATCTATCAAAAATTATAGCAGAGTTTATTTGTCATCTTAATGTAATTTATTTATTAAATTTATGAATAATGAAAACTTGCTTTCACGACCCAATCTTCATAAAAGAGGAGAATAATGCAATTGATTGGAGATTGTAAGTATTGCCATTGAATAATTTCATTTGTAAAACACAAGAATTGCCATTAATGAACATACCTCCATTAATATGTTCTGTATAAAACACAAGGATTGCCATTGAAATAAACTAATGTTATGCAACCCTTGGATACAGGTGTGATATTTAGTGGCAATGATTGTGACTAATTATCTTTGTACCAAAAAGATAATAATAAAGATACCATTCCTAAGGATCTAATAGGAATGGGAAAAACAATTTGAATATGATCCAATGAATAGTAAAATGTTCACAAATCCACACCAGATCTATATCGTCATCCATGATCATATTAGACATTGAGCCATTGGATCAATAGTTTAGGAATCGCAACTGTTCAAACCTCTCCTTGCTTGGATCAAGCAGCTTTGTTGGCAGTCTCTTGCAGTTGCAGAGCAACTTCATAAATATAAGCCGACAAAAAATGTGAGCACCATAACATGGCGGAGGCAAACGCCATGAGACTTCATTGGACTTAATGTCGTCGATGGTATTATCAGTTGATCTGCCTGGCACATGTAGCGACTTTCTCACCATCACACACTAACGACAGAAGATCAACCGGACACTTCGGTGACTGTCGTTGGTTTGCTCGTGGACACTATCGCTGCACCGATGCTGTCAGAGAGTTAAAGTATGGGCATAGGTGTTTCTTTTGGCTTTAAGAGAAAGTGACGTGATTGAAGCGGTGACTTCTCTTCGGGAGTATTTTTTTTAATGATTGAATATGATGCTTGGATTAATAAGAACAGCATTTTAATAATTTGATTTTTTAATTTTGGAGTTTTCACTTTTAAGGTAGTATAGATAGATAGATACATAAATATAGATATAGATTTTTTTAATTAATAAATAAGTTTTTAATGGTAATTAAAAAATTGGATTAGAATTTCTACTTTTGATTCTTGCTCATGAGCATACTAAATTTGCATTCTCCAAAGAGATGTATACTATTTTTTTTTTTTTGGAGGAACATAGTTTTATGTTAGTTTTTGTGTCTCTCTTGTTTTATTGGATGTTCTGATAAAATATATTTTATGTTAATTATTTTATTATTTAATCAACTCGCATATGCATTTGACCCATGGTGTTTTAGTCCAAAAAACAGGAGAGAAATGTTCTTTGCCTAAGCGTAGAGCCACATAAAATTGCAGAAAAAATTTAAATTCCTAAAAAATAATTTTTGAAGATGCACATCTTTGATTTTTACAAATTCGTCTATTCGTTTAGAAAGAATTTTTTTTTTTTGGCCTAGACAGCGAAGGCACAAAACTAGGGAAACGAAATGGAGGAGAAGGAACAAAGAAAGGACTTGATAAGAACTAATCTGGCTATTATTATTGTTTTCTTGAAATAAAAAAAATTATTTTTTAGTGATGTATTATATAAATTATAGACAACCTTTTAAGCAAGAAAATAAAACTAAATCCATGATGTCAATGTTGTACTTTTCACTTGGAATTTTTTGCTTTGATTTTATAGCAATATGTTATTTCTATTCTTTTGTATATACTTATTATTTCATTCTTTGGACCATACATGTCTGAATACAAAGATATTTTAGTTTATAAAATTTTTTTCTTAATTTGAAAGAAACAAATGTGGATCTACTTTCCTTTTTTTTTTTTTTTTTTTTTTTTTTTTTTTTTTTTTTTTTTTTTTTTTTTTAAAGTTTGGCTTAACCTTTAATAGTCAATAAATCACTTTTTATACTTTTTTTTAAGCAAAAAAAGGTGAAATATTGTCATATCATCCAAAAATAACTATTACATCAGTGTTTCGGTTTCTGCACGAGTAAACCAACATGCTGGTTCTAGTTCACACCTCTCTCAGTCTCACTTAGTTATATATTCTTTGAATTAGTGCTATACATTGTCTTTTCTTATTGCCAGTTGTTATTTGTACTCTTTCTTACAACTTCTTCTTCACCTGTTGAATCACCATTGTTTCTTCTTACCTTTATCTTCCTAAAGATTTTAGTGTTCCTTGTCATGTGTGACATACCACAGCCTCATATGCATCAGCTATTATAGCTTTTCTATCTCTTACCCATTTTTTCTTCTTTAAGCTTATCAGCATATCTTTTGTTCCATTGTTCGGTAATTTTGTGCCCAGCCAGTTCTGTATTTCCCCCCAGACTCTAGTGATCCAGCAACGTTGTATGAATAGGTGCTCAACATTTTCCAGTGATCCGGAACTACAGAGAATGCATTCTGTGTCTTCAAGGTCGATTCCCTTATCTCTCAGTCTTTTCTTCGTCAAAATTCTATCATATAAAACCAACCAGATGATAAAATAGTGCTTTGGTACTGCATAGTTATTCCATAGCAGCTCAACATATTTCCACTTCTCTATTGTTTCAATTAGTCTCTCATAGTCCAAGGTAATTGAATATTTTCCATTTCCAGCGAGATAGTACTTTCTTCCAATGTACCAATCCTTCATTTTCAACTTTATCTTGTGTAAAGTCTTCCAGTACCAACTACTATCTGCTGGTGGTGTGCTTGTCCAAAAATCTTCCCCTTGTGTCATATATAGTTCATTAATCCATTTGACCCATATGACTTTCTTCTTTTCCATAATCATCCAAATATGTTTCCTTACTGATGCAATGTTCTAGAATTTACAACTTTTAATATTCAAGCCCCCTTTCTTCTTTGTACTGCAGATTTTATCCCAAGATACTGATGTTGTTTTCCTCTTCTCATCTGATCCACCCCAAAGATATTGTCTACATTTCCTATCTACTTCCTTAACCACACTTTGAGGAAGTATAAAGAAAGCCCCCCAGAAATTATGTATTGAGAACAAAATTGAAATAATCATTTGTATTCTTCTTGCATAGGATAATGTCTATTTGAGACTGATATGATCTTTTCTGTTATTTTTTTACAGAGTTGGTTAAACTCAATTTTTGACCATTTCCTTGGAGAAAATGGGTGCTCAAGATATCTAATTGGGAACTTTCCTTCAGAATAGCTTGTTATTTCCAGCAATCTTGTCTTTACTTCATTTGAAACCCTTGCTACAAAGATACTGGACTTCTCAGTGTTTACAATTAATCCTATTGTCCTTGAGAAATGATCTAAAGATTCTATAATTCTTTGTACTGATTTCATTTATCGTTTACAAAATATCATCAAGTCATCAGCAAAACTAAGGTGATTTAATCTGAGCCCCTTGCAAATAGGATGAAACTTGAAGTCTTGTAATTCCCCCATTTTAATTAGTACCCTTGACAAAAATTTCATAACCAGAACAAACAAGAGTGGAGACATAGGATCTCCCAGCCTTAACCCACTTTTTCCTGCAAAATATCTCTAGTTTGTTCCATATACTCTGACTGAAAATTTTGTAGATATAATGCACTTTATCATCATTAAACATAATCTCTCTAGAAATCCATAACCCTTCAACATTTCCTTTACAAATTTTTAGCTCACCATATCATAGGCTTTCCTCAGATCTATTTTCTTCAGGCATCTTGGAGTTATTTTTCTCTTGTAATATCTCAGTATGTCATGACATATTAAGATATTATGCATCATTGATCTACCCCTGACAAAAGTTGCTTGTGTTTGGTTTATCACAACTGGCAACACTCTCTTTAGCCTATTGCACGGGATCTTAGATATCACTTTGTAGATAACATTACAATAAGATATAGGTCTGTACTGACTTGCACACATAGGATTCTGAGTTTTTGGGATAACAGTAATGACAATTGCATTTATCTCACCCTACAATTTCCCATTTTCCACAAATTCTTTAAATGCACTGGTTACATCTTCAACCACTATATCCCAAGGTTCCCTATAAAAACCACTATACCCATCTGGACCTGCACCTTTAGTAGTTTTTATACTGAATATTGCATCCTTTACTTCTTTATTAGTAACAGGTTCTAGGAGGATCATTTGTTGCTGCATATTTAAAGTGTGTCCCCCTTTTAAGATGTAGTCTTCTGCCTTTTGTCTACCCTTCTCCCGCTTTCCCCTAATAGCTTAGCAAAGTACATGAAAAAGATTTCAGCAATTTGGTCTGGTTGAGTTTGAAGCTACATGTTCTTATCTTGCATTTGATTTATGCTCTGTTTCAGTTTTTTCTGTTTCAAAACCAAGTGAAAATACTTTGTGTTGCTGTCCGCCAATTACAGCGAAGCTTCTTTTCTTTGTTGGACCAACATCATTTTTGCCAGTTAAGTTATCCTTTTGAACTTTTTCCCTGCTTCCATCTCTTCCTTCTGTCCCTCTAAGTTCGAAGTATTTAGTTGTAATCTCTCCTATTTCTCTGCTAGTTTCACCCTCAATTAACTTACTAAAGTGTTTGGTGCGTAACTTCCTCAATTCTCTCTTCAGCAACTTCAATTTTCGAACTATTTGATACATTTTACAACCTACTATCTGTTTTTCCAGCATTTATTCACCATCTTCTTGAACTGATCATGTGAGCTCCACATATTGCAGTATTTGAACTCTCTCTTCTACTTTATATATCCTCACTCCTTTTACACATATATGGGACTGTGATCACTTACTTCCTCATTTAGAAAGGTAGTTGTACAAGTTGACATTTCATCTACCCATTCCCCATTAATGAAGGATAAGTCAATCTTTGAGAACACTTTGTTTATATTCTCTTTATCATTCCATGTGTAGTGTTGCCCTTTCCTTTCCATTTCCTCTAGCAAACAGGTTTTTTTCAGTTCTGAAAGTCCGTTAGAGTCATTGCTACCCTAGCAATTCTATCATCAGTGTGCCACACATTATTGAAATCACCTAGTATGAGCCATGGTTTCTGCATACCAAAACTTTACTAATTCAAATACTTCCATAATTTTGTCCTTTATTTCCTCCCATTCTGAGCATAAATATAAGTGCACTAAAACTTTTGCATTAGAAGTTTGTTTTTCATTAAATATGTTATTGCTTGATCTGATTCACTTTTCACCTTTACTTCATTTATATCTTCCCTCCATACCACCAATATCCTCCAGTTGTAATGAGAGTTATGGTTATATTAATACTTCCAACCAGCAAACATAGATTGAACAACTCTATCTATACTTTTCTATTTTATTTCTGTCTCCACCAGACCTACTAAATTCACTTCTAGTTTATTACAGGAGAATGCCATTTCCCTCTACTTACTTAGGCCATTTAGGCCTCTTATGTTCTAGCATAAAAGATTAATTATTCCCCAAAGGAAGTGGTTCAGTATCAGTGTCGTTTTCCTTTTAGATTTACTTCATCCTGATTTCTCACATTGTTAACTTGTTCAAAATGTTTGTTATCTTGATGGGGTGATATTCTCTTACTTGTTTGAACCTTTTCTGATATCCTCTAAATCTTTTATTTACTATGCCTTTATCCTTCCATTTTTCTAGTTCCTTTCCCTTATTGTTAGTTTTTGTGACTGCTTCTTTCTTTCTTTGTCTGGTTTTAATTTCCCGCACTCCTCTTGCTCAAGCTAATATTTCTTGCAATGGTCACATATTAATGGCTTCCAATCATATGTCATTGATTGTGAAACTATTGTTCCTTTCTCATTCCTGAACAACACTTTCTCAGGCAATTTCTGACCCACATTCACCTCAACTTACATTCTAGCATAACTCAATCCCTGCTTCTTCTCCATTTACTTATCAACCATTAATGGTTTACCCACAAACTCCCTATTTTGCTCAGTCCTCTAGCACTCCAATATTTAAAATCAAGGCCTGATAATCTTATCCATATTGAAACAGTCAGTAGCACTTCTTTTGAAAATTTCATTTCTGGTGTCCATGCTCTCACAATCACAGACTTATTGTCAAAATGATATATACCCCCTTCTAGCACTCCTAGTTTGCCTTCCTCATTATCAAATCTCACCATTACTATATCATTTATCATCATGGCTACTTTGTTTATCCCATATTTTCCCCACATTCTTTGTATGAAACCATTTAGTACTGAAAAAGGTGGGTGTGCTCCCAATACATAATAGACTATTGCATTTTGCCAGTACTCAATTTCTGAGCTAATATTCCCCATATAAATTTCTCCAATCTTCTAATCATTATAGCATTTAGGATTAACATACTCCAATTTAAATCCAACATTTGCTAATTTTGAGATATCAAAATTATCCCAAATAGACTTCCTTTTGCAGTATGAATCCTTACCTCGATCCTTTATTTTTGAGCTGAGGTCCTGCTCAACTGTTTCTGCCCATGAAATTTGTGAACTTCCCCCACTCACAATCTCTGACTATTGCTGCACTCTCTCTTTCCCCGGAATAGTCATCTTCCTGGGTTCCTTTGCAACATTTCTAAGCTTATAATCTCCACATTTTGTCTCTGAATCGTCTCTGTTTCCTTTATCGTCTCCTTCGCTTTACGTAGTTCCTCTCTTTGTGAGCTTCCCTAATAAATATCCTTAGTTCCAATTGATGTTAAAGTCGAGTTCAGTCTTCTGCCCATGGCTATAGCACGTTGGCAAGCGTGCGCCGAGAGCAAAAGAACCCTTACAATATTCAATTATTTTTATTACAATATTATTAAATTCACTTTTTATACTTTTATTTGTGAGGTCATTAAATAATTTTCATAATGTTTATAAAAATAAAGTAAATGCTACAATGACTATTTAAACACTATCATAAAATAGGTATTCTTTTTAAATTATTTTATGCCGCTAAGAAAGGTATGTAAGGGACAATTTCGATATAATTTAATGTGCCTTTATTACTTTTAATTTCTATTATTAGTTTCTCACTTAATTTGTTAGTATTCATTATTCAATGATTATTAAGAGATTTTTTTGAACTTAAATTGCTTTGCTAGTTATTTTTGCATATACCATGTACTACATATTTAAAGCAAGTATTCGTCAATACTCAATTAATTTTGCTCACCCATTTTTTGTGAAATAGGAATCAGAAGATTAGTTGAATTTTTGTTTTATGATAGTCTATCTTGATTATTTAATTTTTCATCTATATTTAGTGCTCAATTAAGATTTCCATATGTATTTGTCTAAAATTACCCACACGATTACAAAATGAATTGACTGATCTATGCAAATCATGTATAAATTAAGTGTAGCAATAAAACATGAAAGTTTATAATTTAATTTGAATGATAAAGAAAAGAACATATTTTATAATAATTTTGTATTTTCACTTATTTTTAAAATGCATTAATATTGTTATGATTTTTTTATGGCTTCCACATCCATGCCAATGCTCTCAAATGGAAAGGAAAAAATCAATGCGACAATAGTCAATAGCCATTCACTTGACTTGCCTGGGTCAAGTTGTTACGTTGAAAATTATTTTTCAGTCTGTAAGTATTTATTATAATACCGTTCGTCCTATGATATTTATTGCTGCAGTGGGTAAAGTCAATTTTCATCAAAATTTTAGAAAAAAATTAGATACAATATGTATCATTATTTAATACTGAATATTAAATATCTTGTAGACAAATAATAATTTTATAATATATTGTTAAATAAGATTAACAATGAATTTTTATTATTTAGCTACATAAGTTATTTGTCATGGGTTCTTAATTATTTTTTATTTTGTCTTGTTACTATCATAATGAATAAAATTTGGTGAATATATAGTTCACATTAACTAGTCATGCTGTGTTTACAGTATGACATGTATATTATTACGACTTTATGACTATAGCTAGTAAAAAATCACATTAACCAATCTCCTGTAAAAAACGGTTAGCTATGAAATTTATCTCTAAAACTTTAGCTAACAGGAATTTTTTGATAGTATATTGGAGTTTTACTTTATAGCAACAAAAGTTAGTTGTAGCTGGAATGAACAAAATCGAATCAAAAATCGCAATTCGAGACAAACAAAAAAGAATATAACTAATGATTTGGTTTGGCTTGGTTTAGTAACTAAAAGAAAATAACTATACATGGTTGCGGAGATGAGGATGTTGAGATGACTATGTGGACATACCAGGAGTAATTAAATTAGAGATGAGACTATCCGGGAGAAGTTAGAGGTGACCCCTATGGCTGACAAGATGAGAAAAGCGAGACTGCATTGGTTTGAACATATGCAAAGAAGGAGTACCGATGCTTCTATTAGGAGGTGCGAGAGGTTAGATTTAGGGGTTACTCAAACGGAAAGAGGTAGATCGAAGAAGTATTGGGGTAGGTGATCAACCAAGATATGGAAAAACTTCATCTCACCGAGGACATAACCTTAGATAGAAAAGAGTAAAGGTCGCTTGTTAGGGTAGAAGGGTAATAGGCTAGTAAGAGTAGGTTAATGTATGACCTTGTGATATAATAGATTAGTATGAGTAGTTATATCTCTACATCCTACATTGTAACACCCCATGAAATTACTAAAATTCCCCTAAACTTTATCCTATGCATAATGTATCTTCCCAAGCTCTGATGGAAAATCCAAGACTGAATTTGCGATTAGCGAAAAACTGAGTCGGAAAATGATCTTGAATTGGCCTTATCGCACAAAAACACGAATTATAATATTTAAAAAAGGCTTAAAAAAGTGAGATTTTCGCGTCCCTTCCGTGACGCGGAGTGGATGCGTAACCACACTAGGTCTTTTCTGAAAATTTTCGAAAAATTGAGAAAAATGCGAAAAAGTACAAATTTGTACTAGTGCGCGTCGGGCACTAGTGTACAAGATGCAAATTTTTCTATTTTAATTTGGGAAGGGTAATTTTATCTTTCCTGGTATATTTTTGCATTCCCAGGCTGGTTTACAACATAAATTAGTACAAAAAGATTTAGACCCATTACTTTTCAAAGGTTTTTACGCTAAGTCTAAGAGAGAAAAAGGTGAAACAAGTGAGGGTTTCTAGAGAAGATTCGATTCTTGAAGAAAATCTCTATTTCCAGGTATGTAAAGGCTAACCAAAAGTATGAAATTATTCTTCCATGTGCCAATGTAGAGTTAGAATATAAATTAATGTCTAGATGTCTTGACTTATGATTTTCTTGAAGGTTCTGGAGTATTTATATTAAATTCTTGGATATTATCTTGAGTTCTTAAATATGTTCTTTAAACTATACTTTCATATCCTAAATTGATGATCATCATGCTTAAAGTTACTGTATACTAACATACTTATGTGATTGTGATTGAACTCTTATAAATTGTCTCCGTAAACACTTGAATAATGAACTTTGGAGGGGGGGAGGGGGAGGGGAGAGGTCTAGAGCCTTGATTGTTTGATATGATGTTTGATTGAGTCTGAGTCCTGAGGTGATGAGTGTTAATAATTGTGTTAGCTGGAATTATACTCATAGAGTTGGATGAACGTAGTCCTTTGAAATTGGAAAGATAGTCTTGCCCATAGAGTTTGAGTGACAGGAATCCTGGATGAATTGATGGTCTTATGAGCATGTTGAGTCCTTGGAGGAGTATTGAGCCTCGAAAATGAGTAAGAGCGAGTCCCACTCGTACTCATTACCTATGTGGACAGAGTAGCAGAGGATTGGATCGTGAGAACGGATGTTTCCTTAGTCCCAAAAGAGGACTTACTAGCATTATAAACCCCTAATGCACACCCTTTTACCTCGACAAAGTACTAGACGGATGCCGCAACAACATTACTTCCTTGTACCATCATGGGCTCATAGGTGATACATATAGGTCCAAGAAATTCCCAGATAGGTTTCATGCATTTAGAATATCTGATGTGATGTGATGATTTGACGTCTAATGGATTGTAAGGTGATAGAGTCTTGTACCTTACTTTGAGATGAGTCTAAGTGATTGATGAGAGCATGTTATCCTATTTTCCCTTTTCTCAGCCCATTTTATATAGAGTACATTTCACGTGCTAACACCCCTCTGGTGCTGCATAGTCTTATGATGCAGATACTGTAAATCGAGGACTTCAGCAGCCCAATCATTAAGGTTCAAAGCTTGATTTCAGACCATGGTGAGTCCTCCTCAGCATCTGGAGGATGATTATTTATTTACTTTTATGTTAGTATTTCTTTGATTGTGGTACCCATGGCCTGTCATGGTGCCTTATTAGATGTTAGTGTTAAAGGCTTCGTAGACATAGATGTTGACGTTGATGTAGAGGGTCCTTTTTCCTCTTTTCCTTTATATCGAAACCTTTGATTTCCTATCCTATTTCCTTACTATAGATTGGTATTGGTGGTTTGAGCTCACAGAGATGTTAGCATATATTTTTATTCTACTGCTTTTTCCCCTGATGAATGGATCGAACGATGGCAATGAGACTAGGTGGTCTGCTTGGGGACTAGCAATAGTCTTCGAGTACCAGCCATGTCTATGATATCCTCCCGGGGTGTGAAAAACTTGGTATCAGACAACAGAGTTCGAGTGTCCTAGTGATTCCAAGAAGACGTGTCTAGTAGAGTCTTGTTTATAGGTGTGTTGTGCACCACACTTCATAAGTAGGAGGCTATAGGACATCAGGATGTGTTACCTTTCTTCTACGATCTGAGTTCGTGCTATAGAGTTAACTTGTGAAATTTTGCTTTTAACTCGAGCGCTTTATGCTTATAGAAAATGCCGCCAAAGAGAATAACCGCTTAGAAAGATGCCACTACTCCCATGCTGAGAACACCCAACCCAAGGTTCTGGTTCAGACTGAGACTAGGAGGCGGGGATGCCTCGCTAGGACGATAGAGGTCCCTTAGGCGCCCCCTACTCAGCCCCAGCCAGCTCCCATTACTGAGGCAGAATTTAGAGGAGCCATCACCAGGCTGACTCAGTTGGTGGCCTCCCAGGGAGATAGCCACGGTTCTCAGGCTCCCAGTTCTAGTTCGAAGGAGCCCTCAACTGCGACCCTACTTAGGGACTTCTTGAGGATGAACCCACCTATGTATACAGGTAAAAGGTGGAGGAGGACCTATAGAACTTCATTGACGAACTGTACAAAGTTTTGAGGATGATGTATATGACCGAGATTGAGAGAGTTGAGCTTGCATCCTACCATCTGAAGGACATGGCTAATGTATGGTACACTCAGCGGAAGGGGAGTAGAGGTGAGGATGCGGAGCCTCCCGTATGGGATGAGTTTGAAGCCACCTTCCTTGATCACTTCTTTTCTCAAGAGTTAAGGGAGGCAAAGGCAGAAGAGTTAGTGAATCTGAAGTAGGGAGGAATGACTATGAAGGAGTATAGCCTTAAGTTCATCAAACTGTCAAGGTATGCTCCAGAGATGGTGACGGACATGAGACAGAGGATGAGGAGGTTTGTGTCTAGCCTAGCCTGGCTAGACATGTACAGAATGAATGTAAGGTTGCCTTACTGATTTGTGGTATGGACATCTCCAGACTTACGATATATGCCCAGCAGACAGAGGAGGACAAGAGAAGGGACAGGGAAGAGCATTTGAGTCAAAAGGAGAAGTTAGTGGGACATGAGCCTAGCCCGTAGAGATAGAATAGGAGTGAAAAATCCTATTTTCAAAAGAGATCATCACATTCTGCACCTTCAGCAGCAAGTGCGCTTGTGTAGCCAAATAGATATGACCAAAAATCTCAGAGTTACTAGAATCCTAGGACCCCGGACACCCAATCTCAGGCCATTGTGACTCAGGGCCCGAGGGGGAAACTACCTTGCAACACTTGTGGGAAACTGCATCTGGGTAGGTGTCGTTTGCTTATTTCCTATGTAGACAAGCAGGTCACTTCCATCAGGAGTGCCCGAAAAGGAGGCAAGGTGAAGAGAACAGCAGGGCTCAGTCTTCGACAGCACCCCCGATGGGTAACCAGTAGAGGGATGCCACTACGGGTACAATTGGCAGGACTAACTGCTTTTGTGGTATGGGTAATCGATAGGATCAGGAGGCTACACCATATGTTGCCACGGGTATGCTTTTAGTCTTTTCAATTGATTATTATGCATTGATTGATCTTGGTGCCACTTTATCTTTTGTAACTCCTTATGTGGCTAGTAAGTGTGTGGTTCTTCCAAAGTATCTGCATGAACCTTTTGCTATTTCTGTTCCTACTAGTGAGTTTATCTTAGCTGAGAAGGTTTACAGGGATAATGTGGTTCCTATTTATCATAGGGACTCTTTAGTTGATTTGATAGAGTTAGAGATGGTTGATTTTGATGTAATAATGGGCATGGATTGGCTTCATGCTTGATATGCTGCTGATGACCGTAGAACCTAGACTTTCAAGTTCCAATTTCCTAATAAGCCTATCTTAGAGTGGAAAGGGAGTTCTGCTACCCCTAAGGGCAAATCCATATCCTATCTTAAAGCTAGAAAGTTGATATTTAAGGGTTGTATTTATCGCCTCGTGTGAGTGAAGTTTGATGACGTTGAGTCTCCTACTCTTGAGTTAGTCCTAATAGTGAATGAGTTTCCCGAGGTCTTCCCTGCTAATCTGCCCAGAGTCTCTCCTGATAGGGAGATTGACTTTGGGATTGATGTTCTTCTGGAAACCAAACCTATCTCCATTCCGCCCTACAGAATGTCCCCCGCAAAGTTGAAAGAATTGAAAGAACAATTGAAAGACTTGCTAGAGAGAGGTTTCATAAGACCTAGTGTCTCACCTTTGGGTGCTCCTATCTTATTCGTGTGTAAGAAAAATGGGTCTTTGAGGATGTGTATAGACTACCGAAAAATGAATAAGGTTACTATAAAGAAAAAGTATCGCCTTCCCAGAATAAATGATCTCTTCGACCAACTTCAGGGTGCTACTTATTTCTCTAAGATAGATCTCAGATCGGGTTACCATCAGTTGAAGGTGAGAGAAAGTGGCATCCTTAAGACACCCTTTAGGATATGGTATGGCCATTAGGAGTTCTTGGTCATGTCCTTCGGTTTGACAAATGCTCCTGAAACTTTCATAGAATTGATGAACAGGGTATTCAGACCATATCTTGGCATGTTCATGATCATGTTTATTGATGACATTCTGGTATATTCGAGGATTGAGAAAGAACATATAAATCACCTTAGAGTGGTTTTGCAAGCACTTAAAGATCATGAGTTGTATGTGAAATTCTCTAAGTGTGAGTTTTGGCTCAAGTCAGTGGCCTTTTTGGGCCATGTTGTTTGGGGAGATGGTATTCGGGTGGATACTCAGAAGATTGAGGCATTTAAGAAGTAGACAAGATCCACTTCTCCCACTAAAATAAGAAGTTTCTTGGGTCTGGCTGGATACTACAACAGATTCGTTGAAGGCTTCTCTTCCCTGTCAGCCCCGTTGATAAAGCTGACTTAGAAGAAAGTCAAGTTTCAGTGGTTTGAGGCATGTGAAAAGAGTTTTCAGGAGTTGAAAACAAAATTGACTACAACACCTGTGTTGACCTTACCAGATGGGACAAGTAACTTTGTGATATACTATGATGTACCCAGAGTGGGATTGGGCTATATACTTATGCAGAGAGGGAAGGTGATAGCTTATGCTTTCAGACAACTTAAGATTCATGAGCTGAATCATCCGAATCATGATCTTGAGTTGGCAGTAGTGGTGTAAGTACTTAAAATCTAGCATCACTATCTGTATGGAGTGCATGTGGTTGTGTTCACTGACCACAAGAGCTTGTAGTATGTGTTCAATCAAAAAGAGCTCAACATGCAGCAGAGAAGGTGGCTAGAGTTGCTCAAGGATTATGATATGAGCATCCTCTACCACCTAGGTAAGGCTAACATTGTTGCTAATGCTCTTAGCAGGATGTCTATGGGTATCACTGCCCATGTGGAAGAGGGGAAGAGAGAATTAGCCAAGGAAGTGCATATATTGGCTCGATTGGGAGTGCTGCTTGAGGAGAACAACAAAGGCAGGGTCAATGTTTAGAATGGTTCTACTTTATCCTTAGTGTCTGAGGTGAAGAAGAAGCAAGACCAAATCCCTGTATTACTCCAATTGAAAGAAGCAGTTCATAAGCAAAAGGTGATGGTCTTCTCCAAAGCGGAAGATGGAGTATTGAGATACCAAGGGAGCTTGTGTGTACCTTATGTTGATAGCGTTCGAGATAGAATCGTGGACGAATCTCACAGTATGAGGTATTCCATTCATTCTGGCTCCACCAAGATATACCATGACTTGTGGAAAATCTATTGATGGAATGGGATGAAGAAAGACATTGTTGAATTTGTTTCGAAGTGTCCCAATTACCAACAGGTTAAGGTTGAACATCAGAAACCTTGTGGGTTAGCTCAGAACTTTGAGATTTCGGAGTGGAAATGGGAGGTGACAACATGGACTTCATCACGGGCTTACCAAGATCTAGAAAGCAGTATGACTCTATATGGGTGATTGTAGACGGGATGACTAAGTCAGCCCACTTCTTGGAAGTGAAGACAACCTATATGGCTGAAGAGTATGCTCGACTTTACATTTGGGATATTGTGAGGCTGCATGAGGTTCCCTTGTCTATCATATCAGATAGAGGAACTCAATTCATCTCTCAATTTTGGAGATCATTCCAGAAGGGATTGGGTACGAAGGTGAATTTGAGTACCGCCTTTCACCCTTAAACAGACGAGCAGGTAGAGTGCACTATCTATACCTTGGAGGACAAGTTGAGGGCATGTGTTATTGACTTCAAATGAAACTAGGATGATCATTTACCATTGATTGAGTTCGTGTACAGTAACAACTATTATGTCAGCATCCAGATGGCCCCGTATGAGGCATTATATGAGAGGAGATGTAGATCACTAATCGACTGGTTTGAGGTAGGTGAGGCTGAGTTAATTGGGCCTGACCTTGTACACCAGTCTATGGAGAAGGTGAAAGTTATCCGGAAGAGGTTGAAGATAGTCAGAGTCGCTAGAAGTCATATACAGATGTGAGAAGAAGAGACTTGGAGTTTGAGGTAGATGATTGGGTGTACTTGATGGTGTCACCCATGAAGGGTGTCATGAGATTTAGTAAGAAGGGGAAGCTGAGTCCCTGTTACATCAGACCATACCAGATTGTCTGAAGGATTGGGAAGGTTACTTATGACCTAGGCTTGCCTTCCAAACTAGATGGAGTTCACCCAGTGTTTCATGTATCCATGCTGAAGAAGTGTTTGGTGGATCTAACTTTAGTAGTTCCTGTGGAGAGTACGAGTGTAAAGGATAGCTTATCGTAAACACTTAAATAATGAACTTGAGGGGGGGGGGCTATCTAGAGCCTTAATTGTCTGAATGTGATGTTTGATTGAGTTTGAGTCCTAAGGTGATGAGAGTTGATGATTGTGTTAGCTGGAATTACACTTATAGAGTTGGATGAACGTAATCTTTTGAAATTGGAATGATAGTTTTGTTCGTAGAGTTTGAGTGACGAGAATCTTGGATGAATTGATGGTCTCATGAGCATGCTGAGTCCTGGGAGGAGTATTGAGCACTGAAAATGAGTAAGAGTGAGTCCCACTCGCACTCATTACCTACATGGCCAGCGTAGTAGTGGATTGGACCATGAGAACAGATGATTCCTTAGTCCCAAAAAAGGACTTACTACTATTATAAACCCTAATGCACGCCTTTTTACCTGGCCAAGGTACAGGGCGGATGCTGCAATGACATTTCTTCGTTGTATCATCACTGGCTCATAGGTGATAGGTGTAGGTCCAACAAACTCCCACATAATTTTAATGGTGATAGAATCTCCGATGTAATGTGATGATTTGATGTTTGATGGATAGTAAGGTGATAGAGTCTTGTTCCTTACTTTGAGATGAGTCTGAGTGATTGATGAGAGCATGTTATACTGTTTTCCCTTTTCTTAGCCCATTTTACATACAGTACATTTCACGTACTAACATGCCTCTGGCGCTGCATCATTTTATGATGCAGATACGGTAGACTAAGGACTTCAGCAGCCTATTCGTTAAGGTTCAGAGCTTGATTCAGACCATGGTGAGTCCTCCCCAGCATCCGAAGGATGATTATTTATTTACTTTTATGGCTGTATTTCTTTGATTATGCTACCCATGGCTTGTCATGGTGCCTTCTTAGATGTTAGTGTTAGAGGCTTTGTAGACATAGATGTTGATGTTGATGTTGAGGGTCCTTTTCCCTCTTTTTCCTTTATATCGAAACCGTTGATTTCTTATCCTATTTGCTTACTATAGATTGATATTAATGGTTTGGGCCCATAGAGATATTACCATATATTTTTATTCTACTGCTTCTTCCGCTGATGAATGTATCGAACAATGGCAATAAGACTAGGTGGTCCGCTTGGGAACTAACAATATTCTTCGAGTGTCAGCCATGTCCAGGGTAGCCTTTCGGGGCGTGACATAAGTCGTCATTGATTGTCTTATATATGTTTACCTTTATTGTATTTACATACTATCATTTGCTCTTCTTTCCACCTTTCTTTACCTTTTTTTCATATCTAGTACCTTCTTCTTATGGGACTCGATTCATTTAGACAAGGGTTTTTCTGAAATATTCTCTCTATCTCTATGAGGTAATGGTAATGTTTTCATACATTTTACCCTCCCCAGACCTCATTTGTGGGATTCCACTAGGTATGTTATTGTTGTTGTTATAACAATACTTGGTTTGTGTCAATCCCCTAGTTTAAACCTTGGACGTAGCCGGCATACAAAACCATTTATGGTCCCAAGCGAACCAAGCCTAGCTGCTTTGCTTAACGGAAGACTTAAATACTAAATGATAGGCTTAGATACAATAAGCTAACGATACTTCAAAAATCTAAACACAATTGTTTAGTGGAAATATTCCAAAATAACCAAAAGTAAAAACTTCACTCCTGTCATCCAGTCTAAAGAACCTCTAACTGAAATAAGCTAATACAGCTACCATGACAGGCCTAAGGTAACCACAATTGAAAAGAAATACTGAAACATAAATGAAGACTCTAAATCCTCTAGCTAGTAAGAAGCCTTACCAATGACTGAATGAACTGAAGGTCCTCAATGGAGCACCTACTAAGGGGCTCAATCACCTCTATTTGCATCATAAAACGATCCAGGTCCAAAAGATGTTAGCATGTGGAATGAACGAGCATGTAAAATAGCCAAACCGAGGGACTTAAGTTAAGACATTATACTCAAAAGTAACTAAAACATGTCTCAAAATCGGATGACATAAGTAATAAATAAACTGCATGCTGAAAGTTAAAAACAGATATACTAAGATGTTATATACAGAAATTAGTTTACTTTAGTTTGGGGAGTTTATCTAACCGATAACAATCACTATGAGCCTCTTGATGATATATGTCTTGCCCACGCTGCTAAAGACATTCCATACTTTGCTAGGGTAAGGGATGAAAACTAAGGAAGTGGATCCATCCTAAAGCTAGGCCATCCCAGTAGTAATTAGGAGTTGTACTCTTGGTACAATCCTATCCTATGCCAGCTACATAGTTTATAAGTTCAAGTTATTATTACTCTCACTCATATCGGTGCTCAATACTACTCCCGAAATAACTTTTATAATGCTCATAACTTAAAGCGTAAGAGTTCTCAAAATACCTTTTTAATCTTTTAGGACTTAGGCCAACTTTAGCTTTTGTTAAACTTTTCTTAACTTGTCTCTTTTCTTTGATTGACAGATGTATCAATTCAATGGTTCTGAAAAACAAAACTTACTACTCAACTATGTTGTAAATAGAAATGCTTTGATTACTCCTTGAGCTCAACTTAGTATTGTGAATATAATGGTTTTCTTGAAATATCTAGGATTCTTACAATTGCAACCTTAACCATGAAGCCTTGACTTAATAACTTAATTTAGTTGTGAAATCACTAAAGACCATGATTTTTATGAAGCAAAATACTTGAACAAGTATTTCAATGAAATTAATTAGTAATGAAGGAAACTTATCTCAGCTCATAAACTTGATCTTGGGTAGAGAATAATAGTTGAAGATACTAAAATAAATGTAGGATAACTTTTGGAGGGTCTCACATACATAGGAAATTGGTTTGTTGAATAATTTGAAAAATGTTCTTGAAAGCCTTTGCTTTATGCTTTGCGTTTGGAGAGGGTTTGAGCATTGATGATTTGAAGAATCACGTTTAGGGGTTTAATTAGATGAAAATTGATACGTTTAGGCTTAAAGGGTGAGAATGAATAAAATACTCCACTTTAAAATTGCTGATCGAGTAGGCTACGAGTCTATTACGGCATGTAGGAACCCATCCCTAAGTTATTGGACAAATTTTGGGGTCATTGGATTGATTCTATGAGCCCAATCTACAACAAGTAGAAGTTTTTACGACCCGTAGTCGGGTCTGTAAGTTCTGTGACTCAAAAATGGACTTGCAAAATGTTTTCACAAGTTGACAGTATGGGTCATATTTCAATATATGACCCGTAAGTCAGGGTCGTAGAAATAACTCTACACTGACAAACTATAGTAAATTGGCTATTACTTTTGACTCTGAACTCTAAATGAGGTGAAATCAATTGCATTGGAAATCTAATTCAAAGAGATTTCATTTTTTATGTCATAGGCCACCTAATTCTTTGTGTACTAAGAGTATGGTTATTTAAAGTTGATCCATGCATGATCCAAAGTGAAAAACTTAACTGGTAAAAAGGTTTTGAACTCAACTAAGCACTAGGAGTCTCTAATGACCCAAATTCACTTCTAACACACTTCTCACCTGTATTAATGATCCTTAAAATGTAAGTATAAGTAAGACATTACTATGTTAAATCATATATATTTATGACGACGAATTTCCAAATCTTAAGAGTAAAATTGTGAGGTGTTACAGTATCTTCCACTTGTGATCATTCGTCCTCGAATAAAGGTGAAACTGGGAAAGATTAACATGTTTGCTACTCATAAACTAGTTTATCATTAGGAGCTAGGAATGGTAATGGGGTGGGCGTGGGCTGGGTTGAGCTCAACCAGCAATTCTTTTAACCCGCCCGCCCCATATAGTAACTTTTTTCATTTTCAACCCTCCTCGCCTCGCTCCACATAGACCCGCCCCGCATAAACCCATCTTGCTTAAATTTTAAGTTATTTTATTTTTTAGTTGAATTTAATATGAAAAATTTAAATTCATAATTTTTTTTAAAAATTCACTAATTAACTATTTTAGTTGACATTTCAACAATTATTTCTTAATCATTAATTAAAAGTTCTAATTAATATTTTAACAAGTAATAATTTACCGAAAAATATCTAATTTAAATTTTATAAAAAAATAAAATTAAACATAATGTTTCATATAAAAGGTTTATATCTTTGATTTCTACTATATACAAATATTTAATTTTCTTTGAATTCCTATTTGGTTTTATAAACCTGCAACCTGCCCCGTCCCACATTAGTTTTATAAATAGCTATTTCAACCCTCCCCACCCCACATAACTTTAAAACCGCCCCACACTGCCCCATTGTCATCCCCATCAGGAGCTATCAAAAAATCTTATTACTCATATTTAACGATGTAACTCAACACAATGATAGGAACAAGGAATATTACCTTCACACTCATCATTGGAAGGAACGAATAGGTGAGGATATCTAGCTTTCATATCTACCTCAACTTTCCAATTGGCTTCCTCCACAAATTGGTTCCTCCACAATACTTCAACAGAATCAATTTCCTTGGTCCTCAATTTGCAAACCTGATGATCTAGTATATGAACTGGGATCTCTTCATATTACAAGTTGTCTTTGATTCCAATACACACTATAGGCACAACCAATGTGGGGTCTCCCAAACATTTCTTAATCATAGAAATGTGAAATACTGGATGAATAACAACTAACTCTGGTGGCAATTCCAATTCGTACCCCAGATTGCCAATCCTCCTAATAATATTGTGTGGGCCTGATCATGCTCAAATAGTACCTCTCACATTGTGGATAAAGTGATCATTGTCAAATATAAAATCTAATTATAGGTTAGAGTCGAATCCCAAGGGAATATGGGGTTTTGCCACCTTGATTCACCAACAAACATTTCAAGTATTAAATAACTCTATTCTCAAGAATGGTGTTGGGTTCACAATGATTTGAAGAAAAATAAAACTAGTCTAATAAAGCAAAGAGACAATCAAATTGGAGAGAAGCTTGGGAAATTGTGTTTCCCATGATTCATGAACTCAAACACCTCGGATAAAACAACCCAAAATAGGCAATTGCATGCAGGATGATAATTTAAGTTCTTCTAACCCTTGGGCAAAGGTGAAGGTCGAATTTCACTATGGAACTTGGAGGACTACCATAGTGTGCCAAACTAACCGTTACCTATTATCCCAGTCAACCTTTCCTTGGCCGGGATCGATTGATTAAAGGAGAACACATTAACCGAATCCTGTCACCCGTTTTTTTTTCCTATTCATCACTACCTTGATCGGGATCATGACACTATGCGAGGTTCAATATTGGCCACTGTTAAACAATAAGCAAAATGAAGGAAAATAGACAATACATGCAAATACCCAACTCAAGAAGTGCAATAACCCGGGTTTATCAAGCTAGCTACTTGTGGTTCCCAAAATCCGAAGTTGTGGAAGTTTAGCTACTCTTAACTTGGGCAAGAAAACAAAAAAATAAAATGAAACAAACATAGCTAAGAAATTGCCCATGGAGAATGAAAAATAATAAACCACTTGAATTTGGATTCACAAACTTGAATGATGAAATTAAATTCCAAGTGATTCCAATCTCCCAATTCGAGTCTCAAATTAAAACCCTAATTTTCTACTCTAAAACCCTCTCATAAATCTAAGTATTCTCTCTAAAAGAATTAATAATAATCTAAAAACTGCTAGTCTATCTTCTTAAACCCTAACATATACTATTTACAAAAAGGTCCTTGAAATAATTAGAAAATCCGGTCTGCAGCTGCTACGGCTCGTATTTACAACCTGTTGGGTGACCTTTGAGTCATACTCGGGCTTTTGTTGTAAGTACTTGGCATTTTGAACTTGACTATTACTGTTCATACCTACGAGTCGTATTCTGCTCTATGACTCATAATACCTTCTCATAGTCCATGCTTGTAATTCTTGGTCCAATTTTCAGCAATGTTGGAAATAGTTAAAAGTGCATCTCTTATGAGTCATACGACTCATAACTCGGCCTCGTACAATTGACCTTCAGAAAATCAAATTTTATTTTTAAACACTGGAAATGTCTACGAGGACGCACTATGACTCATAGCTTGGGCTACAACTCGTAGTGTGGCTTGTATGTCCTGAATATCAGCAAAATCTGTAACTTTCTACCAAAATCAAGCCAACCTGTATTTTATGCAAAAAAGACACAAAAACCCGTTAAAACCATAAAAAGTCGCATTAAGAACACGTAAAATCTCATGTTTTAGGCATCAAATGTACTGTATTTTAACAGTACAACAACACCCGCAACTTAGAATTGTTATTTTTCCTCAACCAATGACTCAATCCAGATAGATAATATAGTAATACACTATAATCAACCCAATGACATATACCATACTCGGAGAAAATTCAGGTACCCATAATAACTTCTTTCAAAACCTGATCATGTAGATAATGAACAAAAATAGCATGTTGATACATCTGACAGTCCAATTATGACGAATTGAGGAGTATCAATAGTTCACATTCACAGAACAAGTCAAATGTTAACCATGCAATGCAATTGCCCTCACAGAAAAGAAGTCTCATTTTTTTCACTCAATATGCTTTCAAAAGTTGTTTAAGGGACTATTCTTGCATACTGAATCTCACAAACGAGATTCATGTATAATGAACAATATTATAGGCTTGCCTATATATTCATAAATTGAATTGATGATCGATTGGATTAGGATCACTTTAGGACTTCATAGCTTGTAATGTCGGCTTATGGGGCTTTGGTGCAATTTTTTGGGTAATTAGTGACTAAGGGCCAACCTTGAACCATGCTTTTCAACACTTTTACCTTAACAACTCAACCATTATTAACTTTTCCTCCCTTATTCTTCATTTTCAAGCTTTCTGAGTATTTTCTATTCATTTTTCAACTTGTGCCTTATTTTCAAACATTGCTTTGCTTTTTCACTAATTCTAAGGCAACTTTTTCTCTTTTTCTTTTAGCCGACACATGACTTCGCTTTTTTTAATCCCCAACTCATCACCTCATTTTATCTATGGCACTACAACATAAGTCACCCTTAACTTAGGCTTTTAGCCTAAGTGAAGTACACACTATCCAATCCCCAAACTAGGGCCACCTTTTGTAGCCACCCTTAGCTTAACCTTTTTTCCTCAATCAAGATTCACTTTGTTCAAGGATAGACCAAGGCCAATGTCAAGGTATTTCACTAGATAGGTTTAGGCTAGCTAGGTATTAAGAAAGAAAAAGGGGTACATGCAATCAAATATTTAGAATAAGGGATAAACTCTTACATTTGGTTGGTCATTTGGGCAGAAGTGGACTAAGTTAGAGAATAATTGCAAAATAACTACTAATCAACAAAAAATTTGTGGGTACCAATTTTCCGAAATATTTCATAAAAACCAGTCAAAACTATATATATGCAAAAAGTTTAACAATCATATACTAAAGATATTATCTAGAACATCTAAAAATGTGTCGATTCAACATAAAAATAAAAATCCACAAGGAAAAAGAACACATGTGAGAAAAACTTGGGATATATAAAACTAGGATAGTTATGGACTAAAGGATACTCAGACTTCACCCTAGTCCATAACTATCTACACCCCAACAAAAAGAAAGTACTTTGTCCTCAAACGTACAAGGAAAAAAACTAATAATAATAAGAACAGGGGGTCAAAAAGAAAATATCAAATGATGCCTAAGAACCGGTATTTGGCTTTCCATTAGCATCTCCCTTCTAAGAGGTAGTTTGTGCTGCAGCCATACTAGATGAGCCAACGTTCTATACTCGATCAAGCTCCTGTGCTCTCCTCAGCTCTACTTCCACTCTAGTTGTCCTCAAACATACCCTAGCACATCCAATATTGCCTCCTGATCAGCTGTATCTGTGTTCTTTTAGCATTTGTGCCCCTCCTCTCCAGCAAACTCATCCATGGGTCTCTTTTTGGGAGTATGTGGTAGGTCATCTGAGAACATGTAAAATAGCAGCTCATCCTCCGATGTCTACATAAGAACTATGATCGAAGCCGCTAATAATGTGATCAAGTCAACCTTGAACTTTGTCAACTCCTGACGAAAGGCTAAAAAATCTGCAGGCCGAGCCTCAATAAGTCTTTTCTGCACTCTTTCCTCGAAGGTATCAACTCGGGAAATCACCATAGCAATGTTCTGATCAACAACTGAAGTGGTGAATGCCATGCATCTATCCTCCAATACCTGAACCATTTGTTGGACCCATGGCTTGATCTGTTGCATCAACTGAGCTTACTGAGCCTCAACCCGTGATAATCTGTGATCTATAGCCTAAAAAGCAATGACAAACATAATGTCTGCCAGATGAGTCTGTGATATGGATGACACTGGTGCATTTGTGGTGGGACCCACCTCAATATCGACTGCGTTATGCTGCAATAGTCCCTCGTTAGTAGAATTAACAGCTGGTGGCAGGAACCGTCAAACCCTCGATAAGTGGCTCAAGAATGAAAGTCTCAAGCATAGGAGGAGGTTGTACCTGCTAAAGCGCCACTAGGTTCTTATTTGCCTTTATCAGCTGGGGTCAATGGTTTGGAAGGCCTCAATATATGGATCTACATGAAGTGAAACTCACACCTGTGCCTCCATGCATAGCCTATGGATCAGCACTGGGAAAGACATGCACGTGATCTCCAGAGTACTGTCTTATGGATCTGCTCAGCTATCAGGTGTGCCCAATCAATATCATAGCCAGTTAAGATGCTGGATAATAGAACTGCTCACTCTAACATAATGACGTTATCTGGTAAAGTGGATCAAATGCAAGATCTGATGAAGGCCCATTAAACCTTAACAGAGAAAGAGAGGGAAGACTTCACTATAGGCTCAGAATGTGTTGTGACCCAAATAGGCTCTGGGCCACACTCTACAATTTGACTTGCAACCCATCATAGAAACTTGATTTTTTGGTCCACGCTTTTGGCAATAACAACTCATATGATCTGATCTAGCTGGTTGTTAAACTCGACTATAGAATGTGGTGCTCTGTATGTGGGACCATATTGTACACGGTGGATCATCTTTTCTAAAATACCGACCCGCCGACCTCGAACCAAAACCTCTCTCAATCTGGGCTGCTCAAAAGCCTTCTTCCTCTTAGGAACATCTCGTGGAATTGTAACTGTATAGGCTGCATAAAACTCCCGCACCAGGAGTGGGAAGTATTTTCCCAGCTTATCTGTCAACCATCTGAGCCCACGTCGTTGTATCTCGGCCTCTAGTGTTTGGACATGGCTCAGACCTATTTCTACCAATCGGGGATCCTCGTAGAATGGTCTCACTGGCTTTCCTTTCCCCTTAAGCTCTAGCCCCTATCTATAAATGGCTTCCATGCCCTCGATACCCCATTGATGATACTAAGGATCCATATCAGAAATGGATGGGGCAATCGAGGATTGGACTGCTCCTCCATCTTAGGGCACCTCTTCTGAACCAGACTCTGAACCAGTAGAAGTCATTTGTAATGAACTCCACTAGGACATATTACCATGTCCCTCTTCATTAGACTGGGAGGAACCAATGTCTTGAACTTGGGTCTGAGATGCTCGAGCAGTAACCGCTCTAGTCTGAGGCACTTGTGCCTCAGGGTAAATCCGTACCTTATGGATCTGATTCGACCCACCTGACTGTTCATTTCCGGAGTTCTTGTCTAGGGAGTCTTGTATTCACAGCCTTTTTTGCTGAACGTTTAGCTTTAGGGGGCATATCACCTGAAAATAACAAAATCACTCACACTTAGTCCCTAAACAACCTGTATCAACAGTACAAATAAAGAAAAGTAACAAAAGAAACAGTAACTGAACACAGTTGCAAATGACATATACAAGGGTAAGTTATGACTCATAGTAGAAACTATAAGTTGTACTGTGTCCTTGTAGTCCTCAGGTGTTTGGTAAAAATTGACATTGGAATTAGGTACGAGACACAAGTACAACTCATAGCCTAAGTTACGGGTCGCAGACTGGTCTCACACAGTTCCAGAGACAGATTTATCTATAAACTTAGGTCCACAATACCCTACTACGGTTCATAAAAGGGGCTACGACCCGTAGGTGGGTCTTGTAGGGTAAATGTTCAAGGTGCTGAGGTCACTGCTATTCCCTACTAGAGGTAACTACAACTCATATACCCTTCTAGGAGTCATAGGAGACTCTCGTAGCAGGGACTAACAGGTACCTAAAGTACCTATCATTTCACCATACGGATTTCAAACTCCAATTTAACAAAATTAAATAGTATCGAAGCAAACCTATTTCATCTACATATCAAGCACAAGCTACCTAGTATCCTCAATAAGGTTTTCTCAAGAAAATAATCAATCCTATCCTTAAACATTATTTCGGAGCATGAATTAAATCCAATAGTAAGGATATAGCATTCTAGGCACATCCAAATCTATTTCCTTATTTCATCTATAGTGCATTCATGTAGCCACCAGTCCCAAACAACACACAAGAATCCATCAGCATCATTCAATATCAATTTGGGAATCAGCTAAATAAACTTATATAGTCAACTTCACGATTCCAACTATGCCAACCACTTCCACACATTATGATGTTCCAAAGACACTTAATAAATCAATGATATTCCATAACTCATTAATAACCAATTGATTTGACAAATAACATGATAACATGATCACCAAATATACCAGCACAACCAAGGCATTCAACTGAAGGTTTTATGTAATCGATTTCAACCAACACAACCCTAATTCTATTTCATATGTATCACACAGACAAATGGTATGCCTTAATCATCACATCACACATACTCAACTCAACCCAAAGCAAAGTCGATTTTCAGAGTATAAGTAAATCAAGTGACATACCATAAGAGTGATTGACTTGAAGCAAACAAAATCAAGAAAACAATGAGGGTCGAAGCCTTAGTCGCCGAAATTTTTGCTAGAACAGTGGTGAGGGTTATCAGAAAATAATCAAAAAATAAGAGGCAAGGTGGAAGGATTAGAGGATTAATTTGGAGTAAATTCGAGTTAAAATGGGGTCAAAATGATTGTGAACCCTATTTAACCTTTCCGGGTTACATTCAAAATTCCCCTGAGTCGAGTCTATGAAACCTCGACTACGGATCGTAGCTCTGACTACAGCACATAGATCTTGGTCTCGTAGGCCACTCGATACTTAAAAAAATTTAGAAATCATACCTGGACACTACGAACCCCTATTTATGACTTGTAGTATGGACTACGAGCCGAAAAGTTGGCTCACAATGTGAGTGCCAACTTCTAGTGATCACTGTTATCCTCTACGTGGCATGACTATGAGTTGTGGTGTGCACTACGTCTCACAGGCCTGGTCATAGAGGTTGCTTTCACTGCCATTTTTGCTATTTTTTTACTTTGTTCAAAACCTACACAAATGTTCTCAGAGTGCACCATTATACCATCATACAATCAAGTCATTGTCAAAAAACAAAAATCAACACTTAATCAAGCTGTTTACTAAAAGTCCATAAATTACCAATAAAATCAAATTCAAAAAAAAAATTGAAACCTATTGGGTTGCCTCCCAAGTAGCACCATATTTAACTTCATGGCACGACTTAGTCATCTCGAGTAATTAAAAGTATTTAATATCCCACACTTCACTTTTGAGTTCATCGGGGTGCTTCATGGACTGGCAAATGGTGAAAACCATTTCTGCATCATTTACCCTGAACTTGAGTTGACTCGAATCTATATCCACCATGTCTCTCCCTTGGAAAAAAATGGTCTTCCCAGAATAATAAGGACCTCGAAATCGACATCGCAATCAAGAATCACAAAATTTGCTGGGAATATAAACTTATCCACTTTTACAAGCACATTGTGGAGTATTCCCTCAGGCTTCTTGATTTTTCCACCCGCCATCAGTAACCTCATTCATGTCGGAGTTGGTGAACCCAAACTAAGCTTTTTAAACATGGCAAGTGGCATCAAATTTATACTTTCTCCCAAATCACACAATGCTCTTGCAAACTCAATATCTCCGATGGTACAAGGAATGTTAAATGCACCGGGATCCTCTGTTTTTGGGACTAAACATTTAGTTGTAATTGCATTACTTTGTTGGAGCTCTTGTGAAATTTATTGGCCCACCGTGCATTTTTTGTCACCAAATCTTTCATATACTTAGCATACTCGAGCATCTTCTCCAATGCTTCAATAAGAGGAATTTGATGGGCAATTGTTTCAACATAGATGGGAAGTGTTTGAACTTACTATCCTCCTCCTTTTGCTTGAGCCTTTGGGGAAAAGGAGGGGGAGGTCTTGGGATAGTCTTGTTCTTTTCTTTCTCCTTTACCACTTTATCTCCCACCCCATTGTTAGCCAAACCTTCTTCCTCAACCTCAACTTTGTCATCAACACACTTTTCACACTCCTCATTGACAACCATCGGCATTGGGGGGTCAATGGTTACTCTTTCCACTCCTCATCACAACCCCCATGCAATATCCCTCATTCTTCGGGTTTTAGATCATGTTGCTTAGCAAAGTACCTTTTTGGCATTAATTCAATTGGGAGGACACTTAACCTAATTATTGTTCTAATTGCTTGATGGCCACTAAATGAGACTCAATCTTTTGGTAAATACTTGAGATATTCGACTTTAATCCCTTCAATGTCTTATCTTGGTGCTTGACCTTCTTCAATAATATGTCAAACATATCCTCGATGTTTGAATTACTAGAGCTAGCTTCATGATTATGAGGAGGCATATACAGACCATTTCTATACCCATCACTTCGGGACCACTTGAATTCTGGCACCATATCTCTGTAAAAATAACCACCCTGGTTATCTCTAAAAGCACCATCTCTGTTATAGTTCTGACCTTGATTTCCAGAACCTTGACGCCAATAGTCCAGACTGGGTCATTAGTCCAAAAACCCACTGGTTGACTACAAACAAAGCAAGCATCCTCATTAAAGAAAGATAATTCATACATAGGCACTCTTGGAGGTTGGTGAACCATCACATGAACCCTTTCTTGATTTTGCTTCACTACCAACTCCATGCTTGTTCGGAGTTCGGCAAGTTGTTTCATGACTTCTTCGTCGATTTTAACTTGCTCCGAACTAAAATTCACCACACATGAATTTTTATAACTGCTTTCTCCCTTGGGCCCCATGGTCTATTTGTCTTGACTACTTGCTCTATCCTCTCGGCGATTCTTGTGAATGGTTGATCTAAAAATATGCCTCCCATGATGGTATCGATACACGCTTGACTGTTCTCATCAAGGGACTGATAAAAGATTTTCACTAAGGAATCATCCAAAGTCTTATGGCCAGGAACCATTCTCAAACATTTGGTGAACCACTCCCAAGTTATGCTAATAGAATCACCGGGAAATTGCTCAAAGTTATTGATTTGGTCTTTAAGTTTAACCTTTTTGGACCTTGAAAGTATCACTCTAAGAAGGCCCTTTGCAATTCCGCCCAACTGGTGATTGAGCTCTATGAGAGTTCTGACAAAAATATTACTGTATTCCCAGTGAGAGATAGAGGGAATACTCTTAACCCAAAAACATCCACAGAAATATTATGTGTACCCATCACAGTCTTACACACAAAAGCAATATTGTGAAGATAACTATGAGGATCCTCCGAAGTTAGACCCACAAAAATCTCGTGATTCTGAAGCATTTGGAGCAATCCACATGACACTGTGAACTTAGTATCAGTCGGTAATGGTGGCAACACTATTGTAACTGTAACGTCCATGGCCATGGGATTCAACCGATATTGATTCCAACCATAAGCATTCTCATTGAAATTTCGCTATTGTGGCCTATTATCCATTTGTGGTGGATTGTCCACTATATCATGTGCCTCATCTTCCATGTTCTCAGCTTCCTCAACTGCAATGTCCATGTTTACTTGAGCCATTCTCCTTGCAACCCGATGGATCTCTAAGTCGATTGGAAATAAGGGAATTCCTTAACTCCTTTTATGGGGCATACACACCTAGTATACCCTACAAAGCAAAACTAACAAAACAAAAATAAAAGTAAAATACAAGAGAATTAAGAAATCAACACTTGAATTAACTACTAGTGAAATAAACTCAAAACATCGTTGGATTCCTCGGCAACGGTGCCATTATTTTTTATCACGCTCAAACAGTACCTCTCACTCTGAGGATAAAGTTATCATTGTCAAATATAAAACCTAACCATAGGTTAGAGTCGAATCCCAATGGAATACAGAGTTTTTCCATCTTAATTCACCAACAATTATTTCAAGTATTAAATAACTTTGTTCTTGAAAATGGGGGGTTGCAATGATTTGAAGAAAAATAAAACTAGTCTAATAAAGTAAAGAGACAATCAAATTGGAGAGTAACTTAGGAAATTGTGTTCCCCATGATTCACGAACTCAAACTAACACAACCTAAATTAGGCAATTTTGTGCATGACGATAACTTAAGTTCTTCCAATTCTTGGACAAAGGTGAAGGTCAAATTTCACTATGGCGCTTGGCCGGCTACCATAGTGTGCCAAACTAATCGTTACCTATTGTCCCAGTCAACATCTCCTTGGCTAGGTTTGATTGATTATACGAGAACACATCAATCGAATGTTGTCACCCATTTCCTTTTTGTATTCATCACTAACTTGATCGGGATCATGACACTAGGTGGGATTTAATGTTGGCCACCATTAAACAACAAGAAAATTAAAGGAAAATGGAAAATACATGCAAATACCAATCTCAAGAATTGCAAATAATCCGAGTTTGTCGAGCTAATTACTCATGGTTTCCATAACCCTAAGTTGTGGAGTTTTAGCTACTCATAACTTGGGCAAGAAAATAAACAATGAATAAAACAAACATAGTTGAGAAATTACCTAAGGAGAATGAAGAACAATAAAACAACTTTTGAATTTGGATTCACAAGCTTGAATGATGAAATTAAATTCCAAGTGATTCCAATCGCCCAATTTAAGTCTAAAATTAAAACCCTAATTTCCTACTCTAAAACCCTCTCTAAAATCTAAGTATTCTCTCTACAAGAATGAATAATAATCTAAAAATTGGTGGTCTCTCTTCTAAAATCCTAACATATACTATTTATATTATTTACAGAAAGATCCTTAAAATAATTAGAAAATCTGCTCGACAGCTGCTATGGCTCATAGTTACGACTCGTAGGGTGACCAACAAGTCGTAGTCGGATTTTCATTATCAACACTTGGCAATTTGAACTTGATGGCTACTGTTCACACCTATGAGTCGTAGTCTGGTCTATGACTTGTAGTACCTTCTCGTAGTCCATGCTTGCAGTTCTTGGTTCACTTTTTTGCAACACTGGAAATAGCTACGAGTCCTCATCCTACGAGTCATTGCAATTCATATCACCCATAACTGGGCCTAGTACAACTGACCTTCAAACAATTAAATTTTGTATTTTGAACATTGAAATGTCTATCAGGACATACTATGACTCATAGCTTGGGCTACGGCTTATAGTGTAGCTCGTTTGTCCTGAATATCAGCAGAATCTGCAACTTTCTCCCAAAATCAAGACAACTTGTATTTTCTACAAAAATAACACAAAAACCTATAAAAACTATAAAAAGTCATATTAAGAACACATAAAATCCCATCTTTTACGCATCAAATGTGTTATATTTTGACAACATATTAGGGCCAATATATCGAGGACTGAGCTTCCCCTTTTTTCCAAATCTTATAATTCCCTTCATCAGTGAAACCTTTAAGTACACCCAATCACCTACCTCAAATTCCAAATCTCTCCTTCTAACAAAGGTATAAGACTTCTGTCTGGTTTGGGTTGTCTTTAGTCTCTCTTAAATAACTTTCACCTTCTCTATTGCCTGATGGACTAGATCAGGCGCTAAGAATCCTGCCTTACCAACTTCAAACCACCCAATAGGCTACCTACACCTCCTCCCATGAAAGGCCTTATATAGTGCCATTTGTATGCTAGTTTGAAAAATATTATTATAAGAAAATTCAATCAAGGGTAAGAGATCATCCCAGTTATCTTTAAAGCTTATAACACATGCCCTCAACATATCCTTAAGAGTTTGTATGGTCTGCTCCACTTGCCTGTTTGTTTGGAGATGGAGGATTGTACTAAGATTCACTTTCTTACCAATTCTTTTTTGAAATGACTTCCACAATTATGAGATTCATAGATTCATGAGCTTAGCCAGATGAAAAAGTATAGTGAATGGGTAAATGGTACTTGAGTTGTGAAGAAGGGGATGTGTTGATTAAGTATTTGCTATGAGATTTTAGTAAGCCTATATTCCTAATTTTTACCTAGTAGTTATGGGTTAGTATAATATGAGGGAAGTGTAATGGTAGTTATGGATTGGTATAATAAGGGAAGTGTGTGATCGACATGTTAGTACTAGACCCAAAGCTTGAGTTTTGAGGAATAGTGTGAAAGAGGAAATAACATCATGAGAGTGATAATCTTAGTTGGAGATTTTCTCTAAGAGGCTTGCCATAGTGTATGTTGAGATGAAAAGCCTGATTTGTAAATAGAATGATATTTTGGATAGGGTACAAGTGCCCCTCAGGTAGGAATAGTGAATAGAGGATAGGTCATTAGATAAGAAGAGGCTTAAGATATGTATCCATGATATTATGAATAGAGGATAAATCATTAGATAAGAAGAGGCTTAAGATATGTATCTATGATATTGTAAAGTTGCATGGAGCTCTAAGTTATGACTGATATAAGAATCTAGACAGTATTTTGAGTGGTCAATATGGAGTAGGCTGATGTAAGCATTCTTTGTCATCCCGACTGACTAAGTTGATTGGGGCTTATGGATAGATGGTGATGAATTTGTCATTATAGTGTAAGTCTTATACAAATAAACTTATGGGTGTATATAAGTTAAGCATTAGCATGCAAAAAAAAAAAAGGATTAAATTGTAAAGTTATGGAAAGTAATTATGTAGGCTAATAAGAGTAGAAAATATAGAAAGATTTATATATGTTCGGAGGGAGTGGTATCTTCAAAGGAAATCCTAGTGGTTATTTATATATGTACGGTATAGTATAATATAAGAGTTTAAGATATTCTTGTGGATAGTGATTCCCAACCGTGTGGAGATAGGTACTTATAGCCTAGTAAAGGGAATTGATTTAGAGAGATAACTTTAAGCTAAGGGGGAGATGATGAGGTGATAAAACAAAGTAGATCTTGAGTTCTCGATAGTGATTGGGTTGATCAATTTGAGATATCAATCCCTTACCACCTTATGTATTTTTTATTCTTCAATTAAGGTGCTACTCTATTTTCGTCTGGTGTATGATTGTCATGCCCATGGCCTAGTCCTATGTACCACTTGTTGATTGTCATTCATTTTGAGTTGTGAGTATGAGAAGTGATGACCTCATTTAACGAATTTGATCTTAACTCGTGAATCTCAGAGTTTCCATCCCTATGTTGAATGAAATGTGATTCAAGTTTTACACTATGTATAGTTTATGAACTCAAAATGAGCCTTGATAGACAAGGAAAATCGTACTTCATTATGAATGTTCTCTATAAGATTTCTTGATTGAATTGTGCTAATGATCTTTCGTTCCAAGCCCTTTCAGTGATCCTACTTTCTAGTTTTGATAGAAATGTTGATGATAGTATAAGAGTGATGGTTAATGAGAGAGAATGAGTGTTCTTGATTTTGATAATAATGTGATACCGTTTCCATTTTGAGGTTATAGATGTGGAGGAAGAGTTAGAAAAATCTTGATGTGTATGATAGGTAGGTGAGAGAATATTAGTCTCTCTCAAGATAAGAGTTCATACGATTGAGGGTGTAGATGTGCTATGGTAGGTTTCAAAGATTCTCAAGTGATGTTGACCTTAAAGAGGCCGTCAAGTGGTTAGAATGATAGGCTGGAATGTGTGGTTGATATTGTTTTAGTGTATTAAAATGATGATAACGAGCAGTATTCACGGAAGAAGAGGATGTGGTTAGGCGTAATCTGAATAGGAGCTTTAATTTTAATTTGATAGAGTGAAGTGCTATAAAAAGGAGTGTAGTTGAGATGAGGTGCTGATATTGAGAGTATCAATAGAGTCTTATATATCACGATGGTCTGATTCACGATCAGAGTTGATAACTTACTTCCGAAGTTTAAATAACTCACTATCGAGATGTTGAATGATTCAAATTGATTATGTTTTGATGTTCCATTTGTGCCTAATTATGAGAATGTCTAAGATAATATCTCTACTCTTAATCTCAACCGATTTGTCTATTCTGGGTAATTTGTGATTGTCTAAATTGGTTGATAAGTATGATGGCGATTGTTTGATTGTGATTCATTAATTTGATAGAGTCTTGAGTGTTTGATTCTTGCTATGATTTCACCCTTATTTACCAATCATTCGAGGACAAATGATCTCAAGGGGGAGATAACATAACACCTGATAAAATTACCAAAATACCCCTAAATGAAAGGTATGTACATAACGCGTCTTTCCATAGTCCAATGGATAATCCGAGTTTGAAAATGTGATCAATATGAAATATTGTATGAGAAAATGACCTTGGATGATTTTTAGAGCAACCAGATCAAAAGATATTCTTCGATGTGAAACACAATTTCAAATTAAGTATGTGACACGCCCGCGTCGTGGACTTACACTTGGTTATGATACCAATATCTTGTACGAGATTAGAAAATCGATCAAAAAATTTTTGGAAGAAAATACATAGGTACGCAACAGGTCTGTGCGCAGACCAGGTCCCCGGACTTGTTCCATAGAAGCTCAAAGTTTTAAATCTTTAAAGGGGCATTGCAGACATTTCTCCACCCCTTCTCAACTTAATCCACGGTCAATATAAGTCATTTTTTGCTTAATAAGGGTTTCAAAACCTATTCTCAAGTCCTGTTGTGCTAAAACTAAGAGGGGACTTTGGGCGAAGAAGAGGAGAGAAGCTAGGGTTTTCAAGTATTCACCTGTGGTCCCTAAACTGGCGATTGATCTTTGATTTTTAGGTATGTAAGGCTACCTAAAGCATTGGATTGAGTTCATTCACGTGCCCCTTTATCTACTTCGTTGAGTTTGCGTATATTAATCGAATAATGCAAATCCAATGATTTTAAGTTATAAGTTCTTACACTTGTTTGAGTCGTTATGAATATACTTGAGTAAGTTTGATGAGTTGTATGAATATTACCATGAAATAAGAATGCTAATTGTATGCTTGATGTCCTACACTAAAATCTTATTGTTTTCCTTGTATACTTACTAAATTGGGATTATGAATCTAATTTTCTAAGTTGAGTAAGTTGATCCAGGGAGTACATCTTCTTGCTTCATACATGCACGTGATGGACATCTAATATGTCATATAGGTTGAACATGGTTGATATGATATTAACTGACTGTAATAGTGAAAGTCTTGCATGATATGAGTTGGAGTTTTGAGTTGCATTGCATTGATTGTTAACCCTGAGTTACTGAGTTAGTTGAGGAACTTGAGTTGAGTTGTTTCGAGATGAGCTTGAGTGTGTGTTCATGAGCACATTTTATTCTTGGAAGGAGTATTGAGCACCGAGTTGCATGGAGAAAACAACTTAGAACTATGTTGCAGTGTAGGATGGTCATGCAGTTAACTCTGGCGGCCCATATCCTTATTGATGGACACTCTCTTAGGATCTGAGAGAGAGGGATAGGTTGACGTCCTTTAACTTAGCAAGTTTAGGACGGGCGCGGCAATGACATCTGCTTTTTTGTGCATCACCAAAACTCATGGTGATCGAGAGTTGTACTGGTTAGAGAAATTTCCAAGTAACACTTCATTTAGCATATTATGATTTTTGAATTGGCTTGCATTAAATATTGAGTCTAATCCTAAAGCATGATTTTCAAACTTTAAACTTGCATCATTTATTTGAGTTAATGTCATGAGATGATGAGTGAGCTTGAGTCGAGTTAGTTGATTTGAGTCTGAGCCTTATTTGTTTTCTTGAGCTATTTTAGATACTAATATATTTCATGAACTGACGCTCATTCGCACCTGCATCGCTAATGATGCAAGCATAGGAGATAGAGGACTTATGAGGGCGCACCATTGAGGTTCAGTTTCCTTTTTTGCAGAGTTTGTGAGACCTTCTTGCCATCTGAAGGAGCCTTTTTTTTATTTTAATGATTATTTCTATTTTCAATAACATTGGCACCATCTAGATAGTAGAGGTAGATATTTCATAGACTAGATAGTGATGAGTTAATATTGAGATCTTTATCTCTTAACTGAGTTCTTTTAAAACTATTCTTATGTCAAAGAGTAATTAAAAGTTTGATTGTTGGCCTATGGCCTCTATATATTGAGATTGTCCACCATTTAGGATCTTTAGTCTTTGACCATTTTATTTTCTAACTTGGTGTTTAGAGATTATCTTATAAGAGCTTTCTCACTTCATTGATGTTTTTATTTGAGTATTCTTCCGCTACTGAGTAAGATGTGATGATGAGGCTAGGTAGTTCTCTTTGGGAATCACCAATGGTTCTTCAACTGTTGGCCACGCCAAGGGTGCCCACTCGGGGCGTGACACTAATTCTTTGTCTGCTAAGAGTTATGGTCATTTAAAGTTGATCATCACATAATTCAAAGTGAAAACTTAACTAGTAGGAAGGTTTTGAACTCAAATAAGCATTACGAGTCTCTCATGACCCGAATTCACTTCATACACACCTTTCACCTGTATTAATTATCCTTAAAATGTATGTAAAAGCCATTACTAAGTTCAATGTGATGTATTTGAGATAATGAATTTCTAGATTTTAAGATTATAAATGTGAGGTGTTATAATTTGTTTTGGTTTTTAAACTTTAGAAGTGTCACACCCCGAGAGGGTACCCTAAGTGTGACCGACATTCAGAGACTATTGCTAGTCCCCAAGCCAATCACTTGGCCTCATCACATATATTTCTTTTTATCTAACGTCATATCCTAGGTGATGTGAAGTTGTGACATATTCTTTCTAATCACCTCTCCCTAATATCTTTTCGATTTACCTCTCCAGGTCATCCCTAAATCCAACCTCTCACACTTTTTAATAGTCGCATTGACACCTATGCACAAGCGCAAACCATGTCATTCTCACTTTTCTCATCTCATCTACCACAAGAGGCACCTCCACATTCTGCTAGATAGCCTCATTCCTGATCTATCACACCTGTATGTCCACAAATCTATTCCAACATCTTCATCTCTGCCACCTACACTTTTTGAATATGTGATTATTTTATTAGCCAACACACTACCCCATATAGCAAAGACGGTCTAACCATCATTCTGTAAAACTTACCTTTATATATAGCTAGTATCTTCTTATCATACAAAACTGCAGAGGCAAGCCACTATTTCATCAATACTGCCCCAATGCAATGCATGACATCATCATCTATATCATCACTATTCTAGACGATAGACCCAAGATATTTAAAGCGATTTTTCATGAAAATAGATTGAGTGGAAAGCCTGGCCTAACTTCTATGTGTCATACCTCGGGAGGGTACCCTTGGTGTGGTCGACACTTAGAGACTATTGCTAGCCCCTAGGCGAACCACGCATCCTTATCACATTCATTCAATCACATACTAATAGCGAAATACATAAATGAATAAGAAATATGTAAAGAAAACGAATAAAAAATGATAAATATAGGCCAAAGGCCAAACAGTTTATCCATCAACTAAGTAAGATTAGTATAAAAGAAACTAGTCAATAATAACATCCAATCACATCAACAGTCTAGTCTAAAAAGCCTATAAAATATCTAAAAAATGGTGTCAATAATAGACCTATGGCTACCAATAAATAGAACAAAACATGTCTAAAACTCAGGCTAGAACAAAAATTTGATATCCTCCAAAAATAGGGGAGGACTCACCAATCGGCTGAAAGCAAGAAGGTCCTCAACGAGGTGCCTATTGATGACTGCTAGTACTTGTCTCTGTGTAATGAAAAGATGTAGGCCCAAATAGATGTCAATACTGGAATTTATGAGCATGTAAAATGGTAGAAAGAAACATATAAAGGAAGAATAACATCACCTCAATTAACTTAACTCAAGAAGTAGGAAACTTAATCATCATGTTAAGAGTCTAAAGTAATAATGCAATTTAGACAATGATTACTCATCAATCACCTATGTATCATCCACTCAGAGTACTATCAAGGCCTAATTCGGAGTTTCATTAACCGATAATCATCACCAATGAGTCGATGATGATATAATAAAGTGATCTCATTGCCATATCCATCTAATTCCCTTCTAGGGGTATAGGACATCCTATCAGTTTATCCAAAATCAATAACATCAAGCGCCCATTTTGGGATAATAAAAAACGTCCAATTTTATGGTTTAGTCCTCTTCTACGCTGGCTACGTAGTTATCGTGTTTGCGTTGAAATTATTCTTACTCAATTAGGTGCTCAATACTCCTCTCAAGGCTCAACATGCTCATAAGACATCAACTCTATGGTTAACTCATTCACCTAGTCTCATTGGACATTTACCAACTTAATTCATAACATCCACCATCAACCCTTTTGGTTATATCATTTTTATGTTCAATTCTTGACTCATAAGAACTCAATCATGCATCATTCTAACTCATTGCATATAGGAGAACAAATGTAGAATTAAGGCATTAAGTGTTCCATATACTCTTGAGGCTCAAATTATGCTTATGCATGCTTATGTAAGTAAAATATGTGAAAGTTGTAAGAAATTATGCTGTGATACATCTAATAAGATAAAATCATGAAATTCAAGTAATTAAATCATAAAAATAATAATTCATGCAAGATCATATCTAAATACATTAGATTTTAAGAAAAACCTTCAAGAAGCATTCATTGGAGACTCAATTTACTCAGATCACCATCTATTCGGGTTATGGGGTACATGGAAGAATAAAATTCATGTTTTGGGTAGCCTTACATACCTGGAAGTTTTGAAGCTTAAAGTCTTTTGGAAGAATTCTCAAGTTTATCTTCAAACCCTAGCCCTTTCTCTCTTGAAACCTTGCTTCCACATTTTGAGAGACTGATTTAGCGTAAAAAGATTAATCTGACATGTTTAGGGCTTTATTTAGGTGTAAAAATGTCAATTCTAAGCTTAGAAAGGGTGGAAAAAGACAAAATAATCTTTCTTAAAAACCTATCAAAAGTCATCTATTGTCTAGTAAGGACCCTTCTGCAAACCTTTGGCCCAATTTCGGAGTTTCTGGTTCATTTTATGAGCCCATTTACAACCCGTAGAAAGCTCTATGACTCGTTTATGGGTTCATAAAGTCTAGGGCCAAAAATTGAAGTTTCAAGACTTTTTTCTGATGAGTTATCATATGGGCTGTAATTCATTCTATGGCCCATAAAGGAGATTCATAGAACAACTCTACACTTGATAGCCTCTAGTCAAATGGTTATAACTTTTTAGTCTGAATTCCAAATAAGGTGAAATCAGTTGCATTGGAAAGATAATTCAAAGAGCTCTAATTTGATAGGTTATGGACATGCAATTATTTGTGTGCGAAGATTCATGATCGTTTAAGGTTGACCCCCTACACAATACAACACTAGAAACTCAATTTATAGATTAGTTTTGAACTCGACTAAGTATTAAAGGTTTATAGCCCTAATACACTTCACAAATCTAAGAATGAGGCTTGCATGGTTACATATGAGGATAGAGTTATGGGTGTCACAATATCTCCCCCTAGGGATCATTTATCCTCTAATGATGAGCAACTAGGAGACCTATCAAGAATGAACTCAAATACTCAGGTGCATCGAATACTCATACTTCAGAAATCAACCTCAACTTATGTTTAGAATTGAGAGATTTCCTTTAACATCATCATTAGGCACGGATATGATTAAAGGCATGAATACTCAATTACTCATAGAATCAAGAAGAACATTAACTCAAAGATAAGAACTCAACTCAATAATGGAAAGGTAACTAAGAGAGTAGAAATGAATTAGTACCATTGATTTTATCTTTAGAAGGCATGAATAGGTGAGGGTATCTGGCCCTCATATCCTGTTCAACTTCCCATGTAGCCTCTTTAATGGACTGACTTTTCCATAACACTTATATAGATGCAACCTCTTTAGTTCTCAACTTGCGAACTTGATTATTAAGGATTTGGACGTACCTCTTCATAACTCAAACTATTCTTCACTCCAATGTTGTCAATAGGCACAACCAAGGATGGATCTGCTAAACACTTCTTAAGTATACAAATGTGAAAGACTGGATGAATGGCTGCCAGCTCTTGTGGTAGCTCTAACTCATAAGACATGTTTCCTACCCTCTTCCCAATTTGGTAGGGATCAATGTATGGAGAACTCAACTATCCTTTATTTATAAGTCTCATTACACCCTTCATGGGTGACACTTTCAGATACACCCAATCATTTCCCTCAAACTCTAAGTCTCATCTTCTAATATCAGTGTAGGACTTCTGATGACTTTGTGTAGTTCTCAGTCTCTTTTGGATGATCTTTACCTTCTCCATAGCTTGGTGAACGATGTCTGGCCCAATCAATCCTACTTCACCTACCTCGAACCATCCAATCGGTGATCTACATCTCCTTCCATAGAGGCCCTCATAAAGAGCCATTTGGATGCTCAAATTAAAGTTGTTGTTATATGCAAACTCAATCAAAGGCAAGTAGTCATCGCAACTAACCTTGAAGTCAATGGCGCAAGCCCTCAACATATCCTATAAAGTTTGTATTGTTTGCTTAGCCTATCAATCAGTCTGAGGGTGAAAAGCAATACTAAGGTTCACCCTTGAACCCAAGCCTTTCTGAAAGGACTTTCAGAATTGGGCAGTGAACTAGCCCATCTATCTAATATGATGGACATAGGAACTCTATGCAATCTGACAATCTCCCTTATGTATAACCGAGCAAGATCCTCTATAATTTCTGCCATCTTTACTACTAAGAAATGTGTAGATTTTGTCATCCGATCAACTGTCACCAAAATTGAGTCATGCTGTCTACAGGACCTCGATAAGCCTGTCAAAGTCCATGTTAATCATCTCCATTTACACTACGGAATCTCAAAATTTTGAGCTACTCCCATGGCCTTTGTTTAGTCAACTTTAACTTATTGGCAATTTGGGGACTTAGAAATGAACTCAGTAATGTCTTTTTTTGGTCCACACCACTAGTAGACTTCTCTCAAGTCATGGTACATCTTAGTAGACCTTGAATCGATGGAATATCTAAAACTATGGGCCTCTTCCATGATCTTTTCTCGAACACCATCAACATCTGGAACACACAATCTGCCTTGATACCTCAATATTCCATCTCCCCCTTTGGAAAAAACCATCACCTTTTGCTTATGGACATCCTCCTTCAAATGTAATAAAATAGGATCTTGATCTTGTTTCTCCTTTACCTCTACTACTAGAGATGATATAGACCCATTCCTTTGCCCGATTCATCTAGTTGAACTCCCAATCATTTCTTTGGCCAACTTTGTTTTCTCTTCCTGTACATGGGCGATGATTCCCATGGATAACCTGCTAAGAGCATCAGCAATAATATTAGCTTTACTTGGATGGAAAAGGATGCTCATGTCATAGTTTTTGAGTAACTCGAGCCATCTCCTCTTCCTCAAGTTAAGATCTTTCTGAGTGAATACATATTGTAGGGTCTTATAGTATGTGAATACATCAAGATGCGCTCCATATAAGTAGTAGCACAAAATCTTGAGTGCAAACACTGCCACCACTAATTCTAAGTGATGAGTTGGATAGTTCCTCTCATGGTTCTTGAGTTGTCTAGAAGTATAAGCTATGACTTTATCTTTTTGCATCAGAACACATCCCAATTTAACTCTAGAAGCATCACAATAGATCATAAAGTCATCAGTCCCTCCAGGTACCGTTAAAACTGGTGCAATTATTAATCTGGTTTTCAACTCTTGAAAACTCTTGTCACACTCATCGAACTACTGAAAATTATCTTTCTTTTGAGTTATCTTAGTCAATGGCGAGGATAAAGAAGAGAATCCCTCAAAATACCTATGATAGTAACCAACCAAACCTAGAAAACTCCTTATTCAGTCGAAGAGGTGGGTCTAGGTCAGTTCTTAACTGCAGCAATCTGCATATCCACTCAAATACCATCACCTGTAACAACATGGCCCAAAATGACACTGATTTAAGCCAAAACTCACATTTTGAAAATTTGGCATACAACTCCTTATATCTAAGGGTTTGAAGAACAGTTGGGAGGTGACCTACATGCTCTCCCTCATCTATGGAGTACACCAATATGTTATCAATGAACACGATCACCAACATGTCAAGGTACTATCTGAATACTCTATTTATCAAGTTCATGAAAGCGACATGAGCATTTGTCAGTCCAAAAAACATTACAAAAAAACTCATAGTGACCATATCGAGTTCAAAAGGTCCTCTTCGGGATGTCATATTCTCTCACTTTCAACTGGTGATAGCCTGATTTGAGGTCTATCTTAGAGAAAATAGTGGTACCCTAAAGTTGGTTGAACAAGTCTTCAATCCTCAAAAGGGGATATTTGTTCTTGATGGTCACTTTATTCAATTGCCGATAATCTATACACATCCTGAGAGAACTATCTTTCTTTAGCACGAATAGGACCGAAACACCCTATGGTGAGACACTCAGCCTAATAAATCGCTTACCTAAGAGATCTTTCAACTGCTCTTTCAGTCTTTCAACTCTGTAGGAGCCATTCTACATGACAGAATAAAGATAGGCTCATCCGAGAGAACATCGATCCCAAAATTCAATCTCCCTACTAGGAGATACTCCAGGCAAATCATTAGGAAAGACATCAGGAAACTCATTGACAATTGAACTGACTCGAAAGGTGGAGACTCTACATCATCAACCTTAACTCACACGAGGTGATAGATACATCCCTTTGAGATTAGCTTTCTGTCCTTAAGGTAGGAAATAAACTTACCCTTAGGTGTAGTAGAATCACCCTTACACTCTATGACAGGCTCATTTGGAAAACTGAATTTGATAAATTAGGTTCTACAATCAATAGAGGCATAAAAGGCATGTAGAAAATCCGTGCCAATGATCACATCAAAGTCAATCATCTCTAACTCAACTTAGTCTGCTAAAAGTATTCCAATGATAGATAGACACCATGTAATCTCTATATATTTTCTCAGCTAGAATGGACTCACCAGTAGGAGTAGAAACACTGGAGGGCTCAAGAAGATATTCAGGAAAGATCTCAAACTTACTAGACACATATGGAGTTATAAATGATAAAGTACCACTTAGGTCAAGTAATACATATATATCATATGAAAAGAGTTAAAGCATACGCGTACAACATCAGGTATAACTTCCTTCTCTTTTCGGTTTCCTATCGCATACAGATGGTTTGTACCACCACCTGTATTAGTTGTAGCACCTTTCTATGGTGCTGCTGAAGACTGAGCTTTATTACCTCCATCACCCTGCCTCCTCATTGGACACTTATTCTGGAAGTGACCAGTCTGTCCACACCTATAGCAAGCATTTGTGCCCTCATAACACTCGTCTAGATGGAGTTCACCATACTTACAATTTGGTCGTTTCCCTCTCGAACCTTCAGTCAAACTAGCTTGGGATTGAGAACCCTGAGCTATTAAATCTTTATAGCACTTAGACTTCTAATCATGCCTGTTACTTGGAGCTGCTGCACTCGTTGAAGATAGTGCATAGTTCGAAGACCTCTTCTTAAAAAGGACCTGTCCCCCTTCCCTTGCTTATGTTGGCTAGGCTCATGCCCTTCCTACTTAGCCTTCTTGCTCAAGTGCTCCTCCCTATCTCTCTTGTTGTTCTCCAAAATTTTTTGTGCATAGACTATAAGCCTAGAAATGTTCATGTTCAAAATCAGGAATGCCACCTTTCAATTCTTTTTCACATGTTTGCCTAAGCCGGATATGAACTTTCTCATCTTAGACCTCATATCAGGGACCAGCTCTGGATCATACTTGGATAGATGTATAAATTTGAGGATATATTCTTCGACAATCATCCCTTCCTGCTTCAAGTTAACAAACTCGTCCACCTTTGCTTCCCTCAACTCTCGTGTAAAGAAGGCACCAGCAAAGTTATCCCAAATGGTAGGCTCACCATGCTCACCTCGACTTTCCTCCCATTGATTGTACCAAATATTTTCCACATCCTTGAGTTGATAAGAAGCGAGTTTAACTCCCTCTGTCTCAGTTGCGTGCATAACTTTCAACACTTTCCACACTTCATCAATAAAGTTCTGGGGGTCTTCCTCAACCTTTAATCCAGTAAAATCTGGTGGGTTCATCCTCAAAAAATCTCTCAGTCTAGTAGCAATTGTTGGCTCTTAAGAATGATAACTAGAAGTCTATAAACTCTGGTTCCCATTCTAAGCAGCTACCCGTTGGGTGAGCAAAGTGACAACTCCTCTGAAATCAGCCTCTGAGGTAGGAGTAGGTGAGGTATTAGGTGGCTAAGCAGTCTTAGCAACTCTAACAGGTTGGGATCTACCCTTTGTCTCCATCTAAGGAGCCGTCTTTGAAGTAGGGTTCTCAGCATTGCTGGCTGAAGCATTTCCCTATGTCATGGTACATTTTGGAGGCATGATCTGTAAGTGTGTAATGCACAAATTAGAAGAGAGCTTTGTAGAGTCTTTAACTCCATCGCACAAACTCAGAATAAAAGGATGTGCAATAATTCCTAATATCCTATAGCCTTCTGCCTATGACGTGTGGTGCACAACACACCCATCAACAAGACTATACTAGCCATGACTTCATCGATTCTCAAGGATGCTTGAACTCTGTGCTCTGATACCAATTTTGTTATGCCCCAGGAGGGTACCCTTGGTGTGGCCGGCACTCACAGACTATTGGTAGCCCCCCAGCGAACTACTCGGCCTCATTACGTTTGTTCAATCATATTATAATAATGGAGGACATCAATGAATAAGAAATACATAGAGAAAAGGATTTAATGATAAATATAGGCAAAAGGCCAAACAGTCTATCCAACAACTAAGTAAGACTATTATAAAAGAAACTAGTCAATAATAACATCTAATCACATCAACAATCTAGTCTATAAAGCCTCTAAGACATCTAACTAAATGATGCCAATTATAAGCCCATGGCTACCTCTAAATAGAACAAATTACTTCTAAAACTCAAGCTAGAAAAGAAATATGATATCGTTCAAAAGTATGGGAGGGCTCACCAATCAACTGAAAGCAAGAAAGTCCTCAACGGGGCGCCTATTGATGACTATTAGTACCTTTCTCTGCATCAAGAAAAGATGTAGGCTTAAATAGAAATCAGTACATCGAATATACGAGCATGTAAAATAGCAGAGAGAAACATGAAAAGGAAGAATAACATCAACTCAAATAGATCAAATCAAGAAGTAGAAAACTCAATCATCATGTCAAGAGTCTAAAATAAGAATGCAATTTAGACAATGACTACTCATCCATCACTAATGTATCATCCACTCAGAGTACTATCAAGGCCTAATTGGGAGTTTCTCTAACTGACAACCATCGCCTATGAGCCAGTGATGATTCAACAAAGCAATGTCATATTATATCTATCTAATACCCTATCGGGGGTATAGAACATCCCATCAGTGGATCCATAATCAGTAACATCAAGCTCTCATTTTAGGCCAATAGAAAACATTCGATTTTATGATTCAATCATCTTCTACGCCAGCTACGTAGTTATTGAGTTAGAGTTGGACCTACTCTTACTCAATTTGGTTCATAATACTCCTCTCAAGACTCAACATGCTCATAAGACGTCAACCCTATGGTTAACTTATTCGTCTAGTCCCATTGGACATTTATCAACTCAATTCCTCACATCTACCATCAACCCTTTTGTTTATATCATTTTAAGGTTTAGTTCTTCACTCATAAGGACTCAATCATGCATCATTCTAACTCATAGCATTTAGGAGAACAAATGTAGAATTAAGGCATTTAGGGTTCCATACACTCTTTAGGCTCAAATTATGCTCATGTAAGTAAAATATGAAAGTAGTAAGAAATCATGCTAGGATTCATGTAGTACGGTAAAATCATTAAATTCAAGTAATAAATCATAAAAATAGTAATTCATGCAAGATCATATAGAAATACATTAGAATTTAAGAAAATCCTTCAAGAAACATTCATGGGAAACCCAATTTACTCACATCACCATCAATCCGGGTTATAGGGCACATGGACGAATACAATCCATTTTTTGGGTAGCCTTACATACCTGGAAGTTTTGAACCTGAGAGTCTCTTAGAAAAATTTTGAAGTTTGTCTTCAATCCCTAGCCGTTTTCTCTCTTGAAACCTTGCTTCTACATTTTGAGAGAGTGATTTAGCGTAAAAAGATTGATCTGGCATGTTTAAGGCTTTATTTAAATGTAAAAACGTCAATTCTAGACTTAAAAAGCTAAGGGTGGAAAAAGCCCAAGTAAACTTTCTTAAAAAGCTATCAAAAATCATTTACGAGCCTATCCATGGACCATAGAACGTTCCACTGCCCATAGAGACCCTTCCGTAAACTTTTGGCCCAATTTCGGAGTTTTTCTTGTTCATTTTACGAGCCTATTTTACAATCCATAGAAGGTTCTACGACCCATGATGGATTCGTAAAGTCTGGGACTAAAAATAAAAGTTTCAGGATTTTTTCTAACGAGTTTGCGGACAGGCTGTAGTTCATTCTACGGCCCGTAAAGGAATTTGGTAGAACAACTCTACACTTGATAGTCTCTAGTAAAATAGTCATAACGTTTGACTCCGAACTTCAAATGAGGTGAAACTAGTTGCGTTGGAAGCTAATTCAACGAGCTTTCATTTGATTGGTCATGGGACATCTAATTATTTGCGTGATAAGAGTTATGATCATTTTAAAATTTATCCCTGCACAATCCAACACTAGAAACTCAATTTATAGGAAAGTTTTGAACTCGACTAAGTACTATACGTTTCTTATAGCCATAATACACTTCTCACATCTAAGAATGAGGCTTGAAACATTGGTACATGTGAGGATAGAGTTATGGGGTGTTACACTATATTTGTTTCAACCCTCGCAATATTGAATTTGCACTACAAGTAATTTGTTAGTCCTGTTCCATTTGAACCCCTTTGGACTCCTTCATATACCTTCAAACTTCCAACCTATCATTAACTTTATCACAAGTCTTATCAATCAGTACTATGTCATCAAATTAATCATTTGAATGTAAGCTTTTATTTGTTGACTAAGAGGAAAGCTCTCGACTCTAAGCTAATCGAAGAATATATTAACGAGATCAATCATTCACTCAAGGATAAAGTGTAAAGGTTGAAGATGTTCTATTTTTCATAAAAAAAAAACATTGTGTTCATGTTGTTTAAAGACAAGCAGAGATCATCTATGAGCAAAAGACATTATACTAATATTTATCTATCTACACGCTCTAGATAATTAAAAGGGAGAAGGCATATATAAGTTAATCCTTCAATTATGTGCGAAATTCCAGTGACACTTCTTGATTATACATGAATCCTATTATCCCTTGAATTATTTTAAATAACTGATCCAAAAATATTTATGAGACAATAGGAGCGTTTGCTTATGAAATTTACTCCTTAGGAGGTATTTACTCGTTTATTCATGATAGTATATGAGGTTTAATTTCTTTATTTTAGTAGACATTTCCCCACGAAATTTTTTAATTTTTTTCAGAGTTCAAACTCTATCAATCATTTCAAATATCATTTTTCACTTTCTAAATCAAACATGGTCAAACATCTAGAAATTAATTCATGAAACGTTAGTTGTTAAAGAATTTTGTACAACATAATGCATTAAAAATGCGCTCATAATAATTTTCTAACTCAAATTCGAATGGAAAAATTTATCGATATTAGAAACATTGTTCTATTATTAATTAATATGTCATGTCAGCAAAAAAATATATATATATTTGACATAATAGAACTCAGGGAACGCTGAGAATAATATCCTACATTTTACTAAAATGAATACTTTTTCCTCAAAATAGGACTAATGAGCGTAATTCAAACTAATCGAGCACTAAAATAATAATAATATCAAATATTGAATAAGAAACAAAAAAATAGCTATTACTATTTACGATGCAATTCAACTTATTTATTGATTGTACAGCACAAGATGTTTCCTTTTATCAAAACTTCATAAGGAAACAAATATAAAAGCACCCTACTCCACATGATAACGACCACGTATATAAAGTGAAAAGGAAATTGGTTACCATACACCAAGTTGTTCGTCGATTTCAAAACTTAAATTCAGTTAATCCAAAATAAAATTTATGACTTTATGAATCTACTGAATTTGTGTTAGATGTGTCTCTAATACTAAAGCTACGTGACCTTTTTTTTTTTCTTGTCAAGGAGACAATTTAATTTTTTTTTTAAGAAGCGATTGCAAACTTTCCTTCTAGCTCCATCCTAGATGTGTGTATAAATATAAATTCTAGTGACATCTTCAAATTATGGAACCCATCCATATCTACACACAAAATAAATAGGTGAAAACCATTTACACACTAATTTTACTTTAAAAATTAAACTCTTATATCTCAACTTTGGATAGTATAATAAACATTTTCCTCCTTTATAGTAATATAACAAAAACAACACAACAACCCATTTTTCCATTGATAAATTAATAACAAAGACATGAGATATTCGCTTTGGTATAGAGCTTTTTAGAGAGACATAAATCTAAAATCGAAAGCACTCCTAGTCCACAAGACAAGACAACATAAATCTAAAAATGGATTGGTAGCCATGCCCACAAATCCAAAATTTAAACTCAAACATAACTTTACTATGCATATATATTACTTGATAAATAGACCAAACTTACTCTAAGTTCACCTTTAATAGTAAATACTGGTCTTATTTTTTATTGGTTAAGGAGACTGTGACATTTATAAACTCGGTCTTCTCTTTGGACATGCAGTAGGAAATATTCTCTTCATACTTTTGGAACACTAAATCCATCAATTTTGGACCAAATTGGCTCACAAGCAAAGGCTCAGCCACAGCTCTCATACATTTTGACAAATTATAACCACCATTAATATTTTCACTATTATTAGAAGCATTATTCCAATGGACTCTTGTAGTTTCCAATCTATTAATAAGGAATGAACCTTCTTTTTCAACTATGCACTTCACTTCTGCTGGTGATGGTGTATAATTAGGAATGTTGAATGAATCCAATTTCTCTTCTTCTATTAATCCCTGCATTTATAAATTCATAGTGGTTATGAATTGTTCATACAGTATAATTCTGATTCATGTTATCTGCCTTTTAAAACTTAAAATGACATTTAAGAAACATCTTCAATAATTTTTAATTATATGAATATTTGTCCAAACTGCATTTATCTCTTTCTCCTATGTTCATTTGTTATTAAAAACCAAATACTACCATATTTATAACTTTGTGCCTTTTGTTTTCCTTTTACATTTGAATTAAATATAAAAATAATTGATAAATGTAGTGTATATATATATATATATATATATATATATATATATGTGTATGTATGTATATATTCACTTATGAGTCAATACGTAAATTTTGAAATCAATATTTTGCAGAAAAGCAAAATGAACAGAAAGCTTTTGACAAAATAAAATGCATAGACACTCTTTGTGTAAATAATTTTAGCAATATCAGCTCCTTTTTGCATATTATAGTAGGCAATATATCTTATCTTCAATAGTTCAAGTCTCATATATTTTACAAAAGCTTACCTGTAAAAATCATTTAAATAATTTGATAGTGTGAAAAATTATTTGTAAGATCGTATATGAATATAAACTATTTTTTCCCTTACTTCGTTTCAAAAGGAACAATAATTTTCTATGTTTAGGGATTCTTGAAATTTATTGTTTTTCCTCTCCAATGTTTAAAGGACGGATGTTTTAAAAAAATTTTAGCATTTAAATTATTTTATTTTTACGTCTCTTAAGAGCTTTCAATATTTTTATTCTGCTGATGACTCAAACCCACAATATATTAGAATTGAAGAAGAATACACCATCTGAACAACCTCCTCTTTTCGAGAGATTACTTTTGCTATATGTTTCAAAAATATTAATCATTTAAGTCGTGCCTAATAGTCACATAAAATAAAAATAATAGGAAAATTTAATTATCAAATAGTTTACCTCAATAACCAATTCATTAAGAACCATGGATAGAAGCTCCCAAATATAGCAACCTTCTTTGCTAGAACGATCTTCACTTTCTCTTCCTAAAATTGTTAATACCATTTTTCCACTTTTCATTAATTCCTCTGAACGATATTTCAGAAAATTTGAAAAATCTTTTTCAAATTGCTTGTAGTATGCTTTTATTACACTTGGTGGACTTGTACTTGACATGTAAATATTTCCCTTGTTCTTCTCAATTAAATCAGGAACCTGATATATAGATAAAACCAATAAATTATTAGAAGAAGATATAATATGATTAGTTAAGTTTTTAATCTAAGTTTAGAAAAAAAATGCTAACTTCATTTTTTAATAAAATTTTGTTTTATTAAAAAGCTTTTGTGCAACAGTAATTAAAACTATCCTCATGTCGCTTATAAACTGCAGATGATTCAAGTAGTGGAAGCAACTACTAATATCGCTTAGGACTTGAACTTTTGAAAAGAATATTTTTAGATCATCTTTGTGAAGAAAAGGTTTTACACAAATGTTGTCCTTTAAATAGTATGAATATTTGAACATGTTTAGTAATATTCCACAAATTAAATAATAATACCATCATTGATAACTTTTTGAGAAAATTTTTTATGAAAATTTCTCGGACAAGTAGTTGTATTCTATATAATAAGAAAGAAGTTTTTGAATAAAAGATAGATCACTAGCTAGTTTCCAAAGATTTATAAGTGTTAAATTTTTGTCACAACTTAATTATTGATTTCACATAGGGTAAACAGGTTGACAGGGAGCGGTTCTTTTTAAAAGAATCCCATATATATAGGGTTTAGTTTGGCCAATTAAAGAATTTTGAATATAGAAAATTGAAGGAAAAAAAAAAAAAGAGCGATGATATATATTAAACATACCTGAGATAGCCACTGGAGACTAAAAGAGGAGTAAACAAAATGCAAACTCTTTGAAAGAAAAAGTCTACTATAAAATGAACCAGCCACTCCACTAAAAAAACATGGACCAAATTCTTCTGCAATTTGAATTCTCAAATTATGTTCAAATTCTCCCAATAACTGAAAAATATTGTTAAAATCATTGCTAGGAAGATCATTGAAGAGAAAATGAAACTCTGGTGATTGTAATCCATGCTTTTTTCGTTCTTGCTCGATAGTTTGAACAAGCTCTGATATCACTAAAAAAGTATTTAATCCAGAAGCACAACCTAAATCAGCAATGCATAAAACTTTTGGGAAGAAGTTACCGTAGAGATCACTCATGGCTTGTTCTCTTATTGACTTTGTCATGAGAATGGCCTTTCTCTATTCAAAAGAGAATAAACATATCATTAGGATAATTTCAAAATATCCTTTTGGTGACTTAGAAATTAATTATAGGATGTATGCTGGATCTATCACAAGCTAATTTTTTGAATTTCTATATAGATATGGTTGTAGGTGAACTCACGATTTAAAGTTTCTAAGTTCATAAAATAATTTTAAATAAATATTCCCGTCATCTCATTCTATGTGAGATTCTTTAACTTACTACGGAGTTTATGAGAAATGGGAAGACTACTAAAATTTAAGATTTAAAATAATTCTTAGATATTTGTGTGGTTATAATTCATTTCATTAAGGATAAAAAGAAAACGTTACATTAAATTATTTCAAATTGTGATAGAAATATTAAAGTTAAATTATTTATAATTGTGATAAGATGGCATTCTTTGTTAAATAGATTTAAAAACAAAAAACAAAAAAGGCTACGTGAGATGAAACAAAAGAAATACATATTAGGACCTAGATAAAAATTACTATTATATACTTGTAAATCTACATGTTACTTTTTAAATTCACTTCAAAGTACGACTATATGTTATATGATCCACTACAAGTAACTATTCAAAATAAATAATTATATTTATGTTACCTGAACCAAAGAATTGTTTGCATAGCTAATATCTCCAATTCCTCCATTCATGTGAAGAACTTCAACAAGATTCATGCTTTTTTTTAAACCTTGATTAATCTTTCTTTTGTTATTTTTTATTTTCCACCAAATGTGGGAAATCACTGTTTGCTTGATAAAGTAGATAAAATGTGTTACCTATTTATAGGAGCGAGGATGCTACTGCATTTGAGTTTAATTTCCAAAATTGTCCCTGGCAGATATGGACCATTATCAACACTATCAGTAAGCGGTAAGATAACTGTTTATTAACATTTTTGTTACTAGTCAAGGACATACTTTTATTATTTTAGCTGATTTTATCTTATTTTTTTAGTTCGTTGTAGATTTATAAATTTCCTAAACAAGTATTATAAATTATAATAATTAATATTTAAATATTTAAAATTTTATAAAAATTTTATTGATTCTTAAAATTTTATCAATGCTGCATAAATTGTGATAAGTTGAGTAACAAAAATTATTTAAAATGACCTAAAAATTCCATAAATTACATTAATTAACTTCAAATATTTTAAGAACATATGAAAAATTTAATTGAATCCCAAAATTCCATTAGTGATACATAGGTTATTAGTTGAACAAAGAGAGTAACATAACTTATTTGAAAATGACGTAAAAAAATATGATGAATCATATTAGTTTAAAATTTAAAATATTTGAAGAAACAAAAATTAATTAACTCACAAAATTTTATCAATGTAATATAAAGTGTAACAAATTAGAAAATAACATATATTATCTAAAAAGAAAAACTATATAAAACGTACTACTTACAATACTAACCATCGGGGGGGGCCATGCCAGCATGGGCCACTATCTATTATTTTTATGTTTCAGTTAAATTTTAATATAATTTTAAAATTTATTATTTATTGTGAATTATAGTATTTTTTACGTAATTTTAAAATAAAATATGTTATTTTACTTGCTTCAATTTATGTGACACTAATAAGATTTAAGAAGTCAAACTTTTTTCTGTCTTTTAATTTTTTTTAATTATTTTGTTTGAAATTCCCGTAAATGGTAGTTTCCGTCGAAATAGTATTCTTATTTATTTCGATTACCTCTGGAAACAGCCGCTTTATGTTTTTAAACATAAGGGTTAGGCTGCGTACATCCGACCCCCCCTCACCCCGCAATG
>JAOTQR010000109.1:24337376-24358463 GCA_025774065.1 Solanum ossicruentum | reverse complement strand
ATTAATTAATTAATTTAGTCATCAAAAAGACTAAACATAGCATCATCTTCTTCAGATTCAGCTTCTTCTTCTTCTTTCTTGTTATCTTCATTAGTCTCAACAACACCTTGAGAAGTTGTACTTGACTCATCAATTGTTGTAGTTGCAACTATAAACTTGCTAGGATCCTAAAATTATTTAAGAAAAAAAATCAGCATTAATAAAACAAATACTAAAAAGAAAAAGACAAAAAATAATTATATAATATTCACCACAAAATAACATGGAATTTAAGGACTAATTATTAAAAATGATAAAAATGGTAAAGGATTAAAGTTCCATAATATGGAGAAATTCTAACTCTCTAATGCAAATATATAGATGGTAAATTGAACATAAATAGAATGAGAAAGTACTATAATTATGTAAGAAGACAAGATTAAAGAGAGAAAATATAATAATCTATTTATAAATAAATAATAAAAAAGAATAAGATTACAACAACTACGACATATCAATGGAAATTCCACAAGTAGGGTTCAGGTGGTAATCAGACATGTCGGATCAAATTTGGAAGGGTCATAATGGGTCAAGACAATAAACGGGTCAAGATCCAACCCAACTCGACTTTATTTGGGTCAAAACAGATTGAGTAATGAGTTATAGAGCAGGATAAGACCCAACCCGACTCAATTTGTAACAAGTTCTACTATTTTTTTAATAATATTTTAGTTTAATAAAAATGCATCTTTCTTTATTATAGTTTTATATAAAACATATCAAATTAAAAAAGTAAAAAATACTTGACTACATGACTCTCAAATCAATTCAGATTACATATCAACCTAAATATAAATGAGTTTGAAATGAGTTGGCTTAAAATGAATTGAGCTAATAAATAGTTGAGTTATTAACCCGTCTAAATTTAAATATTTTCCACCCCCGTTTATGTTTAAAAAGTGAAAAGTTGTTTCCAACACCCTTAATTCAAGTAAAACACTAAAGAATAAAAAACACATAACAAAATTGTATTATTACAAGAAACCTATCATATTTATTTGTTTTAAGTTATAGTTGTACTTAAAATACTCGCGAAGAAACATAACAAGGTCACTTATGAGACTACTCTTTAGTAACTTCTATTTTTATCATGGAAACTACTTAACATGCCACCACATGATACAATTTATTCATACGATACTGTCAACGTATACAAATTAAATCAATCGAAACTCATTAAAGAAAATACCTTGAGATACTCTTTGACTTGTTGAGCTAGTGGATAATCATACTCAGTCTCAACAGCAACAGCCAAAACATTCTTGTAACCATTAATGACCATATGTGGTGCAGCTGCAAGTGTTGGGTAAGAAATGGCCAAAGACAAAGTGGTTATATTTGCAACTCCAGTTCTAAATTTCTCAACAAGGTGTTCTTCTGTTAGGTCCAAAACCTGTGGGCTGAATACTGATCCATTATCATAAACAGAAGTAACAATAAGCCCATATGAAAAGGGCCTTATTCCAAGTTTGGATAATAGGGCTGCCTCTGATGAGCCCACTTTGTCACCTTTCTTGATCAGTTCAACTGGTGTTATGATTTCAACTGTTCCTTTGTTGATCTTTGTGGGAATGTTGAGTACCTATGTATTGTCAAAAGAGGGTATAAATTATTCATCATTTACTAAAAGTTTTAACTCGTATAATATATTTTGAGCTACCGAGTTTCACCAAACTTCTAAATTTTATTTATTTTGGAAAAGCACTTTTGGTTCAAAAGTATTTTCCATTTCTACTTTCCAATAAACCGAGGTGAACTGATCAACGAGAAAGATATCTAACTCACTACAGATGAATACACCACAAGATTACACTACACTCTTCCCGCATCAAGTTGATCATCCCCCCTTATCAATCTATGGCAGGGAAAAGAAATGTACTTTTTTTAAGCTTTTGTAATTACTCTAAGATACTTTTAAAGAAAATCTTAAAACCTTAAAAACTTAACTAAATACATGAATTTATTCACTATAAGATTGACTTTCAAGAAAAAACTTGATTAAACCGACTATAAATAAAAAAAAATTAAATTAATAAGTTAGAAAATAAATGTTATTAATACTGATGCATATAAATAATTTTTTTAGAAAAAAATTACATAATATATGAGAAAAGAACCTGGAAGAAGGAAGTTTGAGAAGGATCTAGGCCAGTATTTCCCGGAGGAACAACCACATCAACTGGAGCAACTAATCCAACACGTGCAGGAGCTCCCACCTATTTGCAATCGCAATCATTCACATAATAATAAAATTTGTTTTTCAATATAAAAATTATTATATAAATATTTGTATTAAGTATAACCTAATGTAGATACCTAAAATCATCAATAATAAGTATATTACAACAACAAACAACAACATTATCCCATTGCCTCAAAGGCCCCCATCCATTGCGGGATAAGGGGGAGTCTGATGTACGGAGCTTGACCTCTATGTTTAAAACATAGATCCATTATTTCCAGATGACCCATGATGCTACTTCACAATTGAAAGAAGCGTAGACAGTTTAAAGAGCCATTTTGTTTTGTTCCATCATATCCCAAAGCCAAAAAAATAGTAAATCTTTGAGTCCATCCGGCTGTGGAAAATATCAATAATAAGTATATTAGTACCTTGTATTTTGCAACTTCTTCCTTTATCTCCTTCAAATCACCCTTTGTAAAGATCAAACCAACATTCCCCTAGACAAAAAATAAATAAATAAGCATATTACTTTTTACTAATAAATTAAAAGAATTTAGTAAAAAACAATTTTTTTCTGCTTATTTAAATTACTTAAATTGAAAATACTCACGACGAGAAGAGGAATGAGACTAAGAAACCCGTCGTTACGGGTTCTTTCAGCATGGATCCTTACGGACCTTTTCATCATAGTATTTTTTCCCATAAGAACAACTGAGTCACCTCGTAAACCTTTACGGATTTGTTGCATTTGAGTCGAGCCAACATTATCGGCATTTACGATCAATATTTGATTATATTGATCGAGATATTTGCATAATTTTTGGTCATATGCAACCTTTTTTTCTGTCTTTGTTGGTTTTAGAGCCATTATTTCTAGAGGGAAAAAAAAAAGGAGAGAAAAGTAAACTTAATAAAATGGTGTAAAAATAAACCCTAGAACTAATGAGCATTATATATATATATATTAAAAAATTTAACCGTCCCTTGGAATATTTTCAATGTTTTATTTTATTTATTTTGGGAATGTGAGGAAGTTGTTGGAGTTATGAATTAGGATTCTCAATCATCAAGGATTCAAATAAAATAAAATTCTTTTTTTATTTAAGATTTATTTTATTTTGTGCATTTTTGTAGGGATATGTTGTCCAAATAAAGTAGTATTTTTGGTGGTTTGGTCTATTATTGTTAATTTCGATTTATGGTTAATATAATTAGTATTTTTTTAGTATATTTTGATTTTGATCCATTATTGCTAGTTTATATTTTTGGCTAATAGTAGTATTTTTTTGGTAAATTTTGATTTTAGTTAATTATTGCTTATTTTGGTTTTGGGGTGATTGTATTTTGGTAAATTTTGATTTTATTCCATTATTGCTAATTTCCGATTTGGTTAACATAACACAAAATTAAAAAAACAGATATATGTTATATAAAATAAAGAAGAATTTAAATATTGCAATGCCATTATATTAATTATGAAACGTGCACATAGTGTTTCCACAAATTACGGAGTATTTTTTTAAAAAAAATTAATTCTTTTCTTTTAAGACTACGGTTAAATGGTGCTCTTTTACGTTTGCAACATTAATAAATGGTCTTAATTGTATAGAACGATAGGTTTTTTAATCAAATATATATATATATATTTAAAATCTCATATTGCTAAATCTTAAAAGATATTTTCTGATTACAAAATCTTTTGTTTTTTAAAGATTCACAAATAGAACTCCAACAAATGAAGGAAGCATAAATACATGGATATGACAAAAGTATTTTGTAAAAGATATTTTTTGGATTAAAAATAACACCATTACTTATGTATCAACAACTACAACAACATATCCAGTCGAATCGTACAAGTGGGATCTGGGGAGAGTATAATGTACATAGACCTTACCGCTACCTACCTCATAGAAGTAGAGAGTCTGTTTTCTATGACCTTCAACTCAAAACTCATACGCAGAAATGAATTAGATATGACAAAACAAAGGGATCATTACTTATGTATCAAACATTAAAAATGAAGTAACACACTTGCATATGTTTGATTACAAATTTCTTTATTTGTAAAGATAAAATTAAGTAGCAAAATAGTAAGGGCAGCCCATTAAGTAGGAACACTGTGGAGGACAACAGTTTCAACAGTAAGGCCAGGCCCAAATCCAAAAAGGACACCCCATTCAAGCCCTTCACCAGTAGTTCCTGAGCCTTGTTTTGTAGAGGCCTTTCTCATTTCATCCAAAATAAATAACACACAAGCACTTGACATATTGCCATAGTTACTTAATACTTCCCTTGTAGCCCTAAGTTTTTCAGGCTTGAGGCCCAACTTTAATTCAACTTGGTCCAAAATGGCAGGGCCACCAGGGTGCGCGATCCAGAATAGAGAGTTCCAATTAGAAATGCCAAGTGGTTGGAATGCTTCCACAAGGCTCTTCTCGATGTTTTTCGAGATGATCCCAGGAACATCCTTGAGTAAGTGGAATGTAAGGCCAACCTCACGGAGGTGTCCATCGATTGCGCCTTCGCTATCGGGGAGTAGGGTTTGAGCTGCTGAGACGAGTTCAAATAAAGGCCTTTCAACTCCTGAAATTGGGTCTGAACCAATAATAACAGCTGCCGCCCCGTCACCAAATAAGGCTTGGCCGACCAAGCTATCCAAGTGAGATTCACTAGGCCCACGGAACGTGACTGCAGTGATCTCAGAGCAAACAACAAGGACTCTAGCGCCCTTGTTGTTCTCAGCCAAGTCCTTGGCTAGCCGGAGTACTGTTCCCCCAGCAAAGCAACCTTGTTGGTACATCATCAGTCGCTTGACTGATGGGCGAAGCCCTAGGAGCTTCGCAAGTTGGTAGTCGCACCCGGGCATGTCCACACCACTAGTTGTACAAAACACCAAATGGGTAATCTTGGATTTGGGCTGCCCCCATTCTTTAATGGCCTTTTGGGCTGCCTCTTTCCCAAGTTTAGGCACTTCAACAACCACTATGTCTTGCCTAGCATCAAGGGAAGGTGCCATATATGCACACATATTAGGCCTCTCTTTCAATATTTCTTCTGTCAAATACATGTATCTCTTCTTGATCATTGATTTTTCACCTGCAATATAATATTATCAAGAAATTAAATATGAAATTCCCAACCATTTGGATAAATATATTTTTTGTTAGAAAAAATTGTCAACATGTGTTGTTTTCACCTTATTAAGGAAAAAGTAACATAGGAAATAGTCAACATCACCAAAAGCACTTCACATGTCATTCCATTTAAGGAATTAATCTATTGATTAATACTACATAACCATTTTAAGATGAAATGAAGAGAATAAAAGTTAATTATTCCATTAACATTATGTGAAGTCACCTCCAATTATCAAAACACAATTAGATTAATAGAGTTTCAACCATTAATCTATAACTCAACATACATTACCATTCATAGACCATCCTATTTTCTCAGGTGAAAATTCAACAAGTTAATAATTTTAAAATAATTAGTCAAAGTTTCCAAGAAAATCATATTCAGTGAAATATTCTTCATATACCACAAATTAAAATAAGTTACAATTGAAAATAAATAAAAAAATATATATGTATGAATATCTCGCTCTCTTTAAGGAGATTCAAACAATACTGGGACATAAAATGCGATAAAACAATGAGACATAAGGGGTTTCATTTATCTTACACATGCGCTTAAATTTCTCCTTGAGCTCAGTCTTATGTTCACTCTTAGTGATACGAAAATAATAATCAGGATAAGCACTTTGATCAACACAGTTAGAAGGCGTAGATGTTCCAATGGCCATCACCGTAGCTGGACCCTCTGCACGTTGCGCCTTACGATACTCCTCCACGGTGACCATTTTCGCCGGAAAAAATGGTGAATAATATGCTAGGCTTTAAAAGGTGTCTAGTAGTTTAGTAGTGTACGTGAATAGTGATAAATGATGGTATTTTGCATGGGGGTTGTATAAACTCAAGTGATATATTTATATGTGAAGTCCAAAGAAAGAATGGTAGTTAGAGATCACGTGCCTCAACACCTAGTGGCACGTGACCTCTTTTTAAAATAAATATTTGGACTGCTACCTACTTTCTCAAGATCAACGGTCCCAGATTTTTGGTTAATTACATTGAAATAAAACGAACGGTGTTGATCAAAATCTTACATAAGTTTAGTTATTTTATAACATCAGCTTTGACAGCTTTGGCTTTTGGACAAGAGTTTGACACGTAACACTATATCAAGTGTTTAGGTAAATTTAAAGTTGTTTCAAATACGGGTGAAACTATTCCTTTCTTAATCAAAAATCTCAAATTTAAATTTTAAAATAGAAAAATAGAAAAATATCTTGGTCCAGTATAGTATATAGCAACGTAATTATGAATTGAATTAACTACATTCTGATCAATCTTGAATTAACAAGAGTTTGTCATTGGACTCAATGTCGCTATAATTAAGCTTTAGAGACGTATACAAAAGTGCTAATTGCGTTGAAAAATATATTTATAGTACTTCGTTCGATGCATTTGATGTGATATCCTTGCACGATGTTTAAAAAGAATAAAGACTTTTGAAATTTATGGTCTAAAATTATTCTTAGATATTTGTGTGGTTGAGAATCATTTCAGTAAGGGTAAAAGAAGAATTTTAAATTGTTTCCAATTAAAGTAAAATAACGTTTATTTTTTTGACGGACCAAAAAGAAAATTAAATGGTGTTACATAAAATGAGACAAATGGAGTAAGAACAATTAACCTATTGCCATTAATTAATTAATTGCCTCTAAAGATTATTTTGGCATAGTGATACTTTCATTAGTTCGTGTCTTCTGAAAATAATTTTTCTATCTCCATAAAGTAGGAGTAGGATCGGCGTACAATTTATGCTTCCTAAACCTTACTATCGATCAAAGGCAGGTTCTGAATTTTATCACGAGTTTTAAGTATTAATAACTGGATTTAAAACTTAATATTTGTACGTATTTTAACAAAATTTTAATACATATACACTATTTAAGTAAAAATTATAAGATTCGTCTGATCTCTCGTATATCTCATACTTCTAGCTCCGCCTCTTATTATATATTGTTGTTATTATATACAGTATAATTATCTGGTAAAGGGACTTTAGAGGACCGCTCATGTCAACTTTAAACTCTAATATTACTCTTTGAAAAATCAAACACATCTTCTTATTATGAATTTAATTTTATGGAATTTAACATTTTACAGCACATTTTAAACGAAAGTTTGAATAGATAAGTTCTTTTTTTACCAAATTAAGTAGTCAATATTTATATTTACACCAAAATGTAATTAGATGTTCACAATGACTGAGTGACATTTAATTACAATGAATGCAGTTGAGTGTCTTGTATATTAGTAGTAATAGTGTTAAGTGCATGAATGAAATTAATTAATGTATTATCAGTATATGTTATATAATTATACGTCTCGAATAGTTATTTGTTTTATAGGGATATAATAAAACTTTTGGTTTCTTAATTATTGACAAGTTTTAATTATGATTAATATATTTAACCTTCAATTCAATAAACGTGCATTTAGTTCTTTTCGAAAAATGTTATATTTGAACTAATTTTTAGAATTATATCACTCTCAAGTATGGAATAGCATAAATGCATTTTTAATACTAATAAGTAATTACAAAATTTGAAAATATATTTCAATAGTAAAGGTATCGCAATCGCACATTTTAAGAAATTAAAGGCTAAACATGCTCAGTTAAATATCACAAAAATTAGAGTTAGAATTCACCAAAGAAATGTTAATGCGTGAGTGAAATGAAATTTGCTGTATACAATGAAAATAATCAAGATCTTTTTATTTTTAATTAAAAATCTCAAATTCGACTCATGAAAATTTTGTTTACCGATAAGGATTATTAAAACATCTCATAATCAATGGCGGAGCCACATAAATATCAGAGGGTTCACCGAACCCCTTTCGGCAAAAATTATATTATTTATATGTGATAAAAATAATTTTTATATATATATTAAATGTCGAATCCCCTTCGATTAGTTCCGCGTGTCTAGTTCTAAAATTTTGAATTCCCTTATAAAAAATTCTGACTCCACTACTATTCATAATAAGTTTCTATCGTGTGAATCTGAATTAGTCAATCCAATAAGCTCTAAATGCATGTTTGGTAAAAGGAAAGGTAGCTAGAATGTACACAACATAGGCAAACATCTAATGTGATATTGGTTTTAGACATTCCTTGGTTTGGTTCTAATTAGGAGAGCGTATTATTTTGATTGTTAAGTAGGTAAGTTGTGTGGTGTTGGAAGATTGACTTTAACATGTGGACACCAAGTCTATGACGTTTTACCTCTCAAATTTTACAAGTTTTTCTTTTCTTCAAAAATAAATAATGCAAACAACAGTTGCCTAAATTCATTAATTGTTTTATATTCCTCGTACTAGTATTTTAGGTTACTTTGTTAAGTGCACGTATCTGCGAGTGGAGATTAAGGCCGTTTTCTCCTTTTCATGATCGAGTGTCTATGATTCTATGACAAGCATATTTATATGTATAATCGAAAATGTAATTATAGTATGTTGACTATCAGTGTATAAAAAAAATAAATCAAGTTATTATAAGGTCTTTTGAACATTTCATGTAGTAGTATTTCCCAAAAGAAATAGTAATTACATGATTTATCCCATGTTGGCTATTATTTCTAATAATTCCATCGTCATCTATCAAAATAATCAGAACTATTTCAAAAAAAGTAGACATACAATTGTATAAAAAGTTCATCCCTTTCTTTATATGTAAAGATAGGGTGTTCTAACCATCTAACCGTTATCCATCTCTATTATCCATTGAACCTACTCTGAATAATCCTCCTTTTGCCGGATTATTGTCGATGTAATCATAAAAAGCAAAATTTTCAGGATTTTTAGTCCAGACTTTTGATAAACTTTGATTATATGCTAGTCTAGCACTAACTCTTCGACATATTTCTTGGTAGAAGTATTCCTGATCTCATTAGTAATGAGTGGGCCCATCTTATTTGTTCATGCTCAAATTAAACGTCCAAACCTGGATGTATAGTGATATTGTCTAATATCAAGCGGCGGAGCCACATTGGAATTAAGGTTCATCCGAATTTTCTTCCACAAAAAATAAAAGTAATTTTTTAATATATATGCAATAAATGTTGAACTCTTTTAACAAAAACCTTGGCTCCTCCACTGCTAATATCCCACATCGGATGAGTATGGATTCTTTGATCTCATAATATGATCTTAGACAATCTTCACAATATGCACTAACTTTTAAGGTTAAGTTAAGATTCGCGCCATATTCATTTATTCGTAAGAAAGTAAGTTTTCAATCAGTAAAAACGAAAATGCACAACTTTTCAAGTACATAAAATCTCAATATACTATAATTCTAGGTTCTTTTTTATCTATGACAAAAATATCTCAATTTTCTGAAATGCCTTAATTTTTCCAAGACAAGAATGAAAGATAATGCCAAATTTTCCATTTTTGAATAAGTATTTAAGGCCAAGTGTAGAAGTCTTTTTCTTGCCGTTCAAAAATTAACTTTTTCTTGAAATATCCTCAAAAGTTTGGGAAAATTTAATAGGGGTGATGATATTTTAACAACAAAAAAAAAAGGTATATTCCTAGTGGGGAATATTAATACTCCTTTTGTTCAAATATATTTAAGAATCAAAATTTATAAGTTATTTTCACTATTATCCTTTTAATTAATATAAATTAGTATTTTTTAAAAAAATATAGCCTATTCCACTTTGTTTTAATCGGGTTATATGATGTTAGCTTTAGGTATGAGGTCTTATCAAAGAGCTTTATTTCATTTGAATATTACTCATACTTATTTCAAAGTATAATCAATTTTAGGATTCGAATCTATTATTCATTTAATGAAAACTATTATTGAATATTCTCCGGCTAAAAGTTAGAATCAAGAAAGAATTGAATTAGCCTCGAAAAATAAAATAGTTATCAAATTTATTTTTTAAAAAAGATAAATATAAAAAAAAATCCCAACAACTTGCTTGCATGTTGGAAAATTTACTTGTTTTGAAAATTTTTTAAAAAATCTTAATAGTTCATTCAAAATTTACTTATTTTGAATCGACTAATGTCTTCGTAATTTGTTTATTTTCTTTGAAAAAAATCACATTTTTATATAAGTATTTTAGGAGAAACTACTTTCGAAAAATAATTATTTGTACTTGGCTGATTAATTTTTAAAAATACTTTTTTCACTTTTATTATTGCAACAATTTGACCTTAGACAAGCTTTAAAAAAGTGCTTTTATTTTCCCAAAATTTTAAAATAATTTTTATTAATTATAAATAGATAGATTATTAAATTTTAAATATTAAATTTAATAATAGAGAAACAAAAAGAGGGACCATTTCATTAATTTGAGTTACAAAGGAATAAACCAAACTTTAATTACAAGAAACCATAATGTGAAAAGGTCTCTCATGTGTCCAAAATCACACCTCATAGCCTACCAAACATTTATTTTCCTTTTCACTAAAGCAAATTCATTAAATATGAATAATTTAATTGGGAGTTGAATTTTATCAATTGTTTTCTTAAATTTAAAATTTTCAAAAAAGTTACACTGTTTATGAGAGTTTTAGTTCCATAAATCATTTTAGGAGTCTAAACTTTATGAATCCTTCGTGGAGTTTGAAATTCCTATAAATTTTTATAATAACGATAAAAGTTTATGATGTACGAATTTTTTTTAGAGCGTTCAAAATTTCAGTTTATAATAGTGAAATTGGAAACCACAAATCATTCATAAAATTTATCATCAACAACAACAGTAACATATCCAGTAGAATCTCACAAGTGAGATATTCATGAAATTCATTAATAAAAAAAATTAAAAATTTTCATGTACTTCGAAACTCTTAATATCTTCTCTTCTCAAAGCTCCATTATTCCTCAATTTCATTTTAAATGTAGTTGTATATGTGATGGTATCAATAGATTAAATTTAAAAATGATCTTAAAAGGAGGTGGTTTATATTTTTGGCCAGTTTTTTTTTTTTTAACGAATAACTTTTGGTTCAGAAAATTCTTTTGACAAAGTTTTTATTTGTCCATCAAATATAAGTTGTATAAAAAAAATTAAGTTTGTCTATAAGGTAGAAATTCAGAATATTTCAAGATGATAAATTCTGTCTAGTAGTAACAAATGACTACTTTCAACATGCCATTAAACGATTATATATAGACCATTTACCTACCAGTAACAAGACAATTATTTCCTAGACGCGACTAAACGACTATATGGATATACAAGATGAAAATGTCCCAAGAGGAAAATAGGATGATTTTTTTCAATAGCAGATTGCAACAACAGACTGCAGATTGCCAAAAACAGATTGCTCAATAAGTTTAATAAGTTTGTTTAGTTCCAATAACAAATTGCAAAAAAACAATGAGATGCTAAGAGGACACAATTGTAATAACAGTCATCGACGTCCATGACCTAGAAGCAAGTTCTTCACATCAATTGCAATATCATCTTTGTTGTTTGCAAGTTGGCGAAGACCTAGCGTTGTTCCTAATTTCTCTGTTCTTTCAATTGATTTCTATTTTATGAAGACTTAGAGTTGTAACCCATTGGGTTGGGTTCGACTTCAACTCATTGGGTTGGGTTAAATTTCAACCCATTGGGTTACACCAACTTAACCCAATTTTAATCCAATATTTAATGAGTTTATTTGGGTTCAACCCAATATGACCCATAGTTATTTTTCTATAACTCAATCCATTCATATCTCTCCGAGTTGAATCGGGTTGAGCGGGTTAGACATATTTTACTATCCCTAATTTATATACAAGCTTCAAAATATACAAATATAAATGAAATATGCTTAGCTATTTGATGAAAACCTTCATTGCGAGCAACTATTATTTTAGATGTTAGCTACGCCTTGTTATTGTGATTGCATGTTTTTTACTCTACCTAATTTTTTCACAAAAAATTAAGGGATAATTTCAAATATATACAATAAACTAATCAATTTACAAAAAATATAATCATATTTATTTACAAAAAAAATATCCACAAAATCATAGAAAACATATAATGACTATACAATATAACTTATCAAAAGTCATACAAAGTATACACTAACCATAGAATGTAGATTACTCATACATGAGCTATACACTGAATATATATTATGATACATTCAAAAATGAATATAACTTGACTATTCATGCCCATACAACGAATTCACAATTTTTAAAGGAAAAGTTATGTAACTAGGCTATGTATTTGTATTATACCACTATAGTTTGAAAAAAAATTATAATTTATAGCTATAGTTAGGGTTTTGTTGCTATTTTCTATTTCCTTTCTTCCTCTCTCCTTTCATTTTTTTGCCAGATATACAATTATATATGTATACAACTACATATATATAATTATTTTTATAGATATACATAGTCAATTCGATATATATATATATATACAATTCTTCCCTCTCCACTCTCTGCCCTCTTTCACTCGCCTCTATCTTCATTCTCTCGATCTCGCTTGCCTCTTTCCTCCACTCTAGGTCACATAGTCAAGGTTATGACATGTCATTATGTAAAATATATCTATTTAAACATATTAAGTTTCGAGCATAGGTATTTATGAAAATTCTCGTAGTTTTTCTATAATTACCTTGGCCAAAATGGACATTTTCACATTATTTTTTCCACAAACCCAAGCCCATTGTTAGCAGTCTGATATTTAGCCATTGGCAAAATCCAGGCCCAAAGTATATAAAATTTCAATTTCAACCCTTCAACAAATCACACTGAAAAGTCCAACTGTTCAAGCCTTTTCAGTTCATCACCATTAGAATTTTGTGAGCAAAAGTGAAAACCTTTGTGAATCTCCATCTCAGCTATGTCTTCAAACAACCCTTCTCAGTTGCTTCCATCTGGTACTTTCTTTAACAAAGTTTATGACTTAGAACTTTGAGCCTTCTAATTCTTGTTTTTTCTAGGGATTTTTTTTGTATTTTTTTCGTTTTTGATAACCTTTCTGAGATGGGGTTTTGAAGTTTATGAGTTTAATTTGCAGAGTTGATTGATCGTTGCATTGGTTCCAAGATATGGGTAATAATGAAGGGTGATAAGGAGCTTGTTGGTACACTCAGAGGATTTGATGTTTATGTTAACATGGTTCTTGAAGATGTTACTGAATAGTAAGTCTTTTCTCTCTTCTTTTTTTTCTTCTTACTTTTAATGGTGTGAGGCAGTTTTTTTGTTGATAATTTTGCCATTGTTTTGTCAAAGATTGTAACTTTAGGGTTTTAGAATGCTATAATTTTGCCATTGTTTTGGCAAAGGTTGTAACTTTAGGGTTTTAGAATGCTAAAGGAATTTAGCATGTTTTCAATTGTGTGCATTGGAGCAGAGATTGGGTAAGTACACCATCTTTGTATAGTCATAGGCACGGTTCAAATTTGCTGAGTTTAGAATTGCTGACTGCCTTGATTTGCTGCACTTGAACCGAGGGTCTTTTTGGAACAACCTCTTTACCTCCACGAGGTAAAGGGTAAGGATTGTGTATCCGTTGTGTCCCCAGACTCCACTTGTGGGATTACATTGTGTATGTTGTTGTTTCAGGATTGTAGTCTGTGTGCTAATAAGAGAAATGGGGTTTATCATCCTATGTAGTTAAAAAAGATTCAAGAATAAAGTTGTGAATATTTGTTGAAGTTTGAGCGAACGCTAGTTTGTAATGTGGAGTTGGGAAATTGAGTATTGATCTAAAATTTATGTCCTTCTAATGAGTTAAGTAGTAATGCATGTTCTTTTGGATGTTTTTGCAAGTAAAATCGCCTATTGTGATTATGAGTTTTAGTTTCAAGTGTACATAACTTGGTTTTTTTTTTGTATCAACGCGCGAAATGGTCTGAGGTAAATCTCAATCATCTTCATTTATGCAAGCTAGTAGACGTATCAAGAGTAAATTAATTCAAGCTAAGTATTTTTTATTAACAGATCTATAATTTATATTAACTAAGTACCTTTTTTGCCCCTCACCTCCCACCCCACCCACATCACCACATGTTAGTATAGCTTGGATGATAGATTTTAACTAAAAAAATTAATTTAGTAACAGTACTGTTTTTTTTGAAGTTGCCTACTTCTTTGGCTCCTTCATGTTGAATGAAGACTTGGATTTTTATCTATGCACGAAAAATGTACATGAAGTCCTGGTACACCAAAAAATGCATCTTTTCCTACTCAAAACTTCGGTCCAATTTTACCGTCTACTCTTCATGTCCACTTGTTTGAAATTTTTGCTTGGTGGTAACCACTAAGTTTCTGCAAAGACTCTTTCTTTGAGCAGTGAGTTCTGCACAGAATTATTCTCACATTCATTTAGAGAGCATAATTAGTTACTGAATTTGGAGGTTTTAGGCCGCTTTTGCCTGGTACGATGACATGCTGACGGTTAATAGGTCTCAAACTCTAGATTAGCTAAAGCAGTGAGAGTTGCTCTCTATAATAATTTTGCATGTTAGTCTGCATAACTGTTGATTCCTAAATATTGATGCTACATAGTTTGTGCCATTTGAAAAGCTACCCTTCCTGCCTCCACCCTCATAACTCTACTATGAGCTATAGTTGAAAGGACTATCTCCACTACGCAACAATTTTCCAATATCTATTTCAGTCATTTGCCCATTTCTGTATCACATTTTGTATTTTTGGCAACTCGAGGCCTGATCTCTTTCAATGGGCACAAAATTTAGCTTTTGTATCTCTAGTAGAGTGAGGATTTTGTTTTATTTTAGTCAAAGTAAAGATGATGCATTGGAAAGTTCTCTGTCTGTCTATTTTAGATGTCAATGTTGCTATCTCTCATGGTGAAAGAAGTAACTTTTAGAACCTCGAAAATGGATAATATATAGAATTATTAGGGAGCCTGATTTATGTTTCCAAAGTGCAATTAAAATCTTTACACAGGATAGTGAGAATGCATTTAAGTTTATGGCCCTGTTACACCTCATATCCTCATGGAGTGGAAGCAGCTGTGCTGTGAAATCACATGGATAAAAGAAATAATTTTTTTTTCACATTTGTTTTGCCTGTCTTTTCTAGTTGTCCATGGTTTTGGAATTGTGGATGGGGTTCGAGGGCGAAGGAAATTTAATGACCTGATAACATGTTATTTTGCATATTCTGTCTTGCAGATCTTAAAGCAACCGTTGTATATGGTAATAATTTCAGAAGTTTGACACTTAAAACATGCTCCTTAACTGCCGTACCTTAGCATTTTTGGCAGCTTCGTTGTTTGTCTTGCAACTTTTTATGCTGTTCGATTCAATCTTTTAGGGGAGCACCAGAACATAATTTGATATCTAAATCATTTCTGACAAAAAAGCTATAATTAGATATTCGTAATGGAGGTTTTAGGATGCATTCATCTGGTATTGATGAATTAGTATAAGATGTGGTCTCCCTTTAAGTCTAGATTTCACGTTAAAGTTATTCGCGTAAATGTTATTGACTCCTAAATTTTTAATGGAACACAGTATGTTTGCCGTTTGTAAAGTTCACTATCTCAAAAAATACAGAGAAAAGTTCATGCTCTTCCCCACCCCCGGGATGTAGACAGGTTTATTTTTCTCCATCATAAGCTATAGTTGAAAAGAGCTTTTTATCAATCCTCTGCTCAACAAGTTTTCAATTATGTTGCAGTGAGATCACTTCTGAAGGGCGACGGATAACTAAGCTTGATCAAATACTGCTAAATGGAAACAATATTGCTATTGTGAGTATAATGTAGCCCTTTTCGAATAAAATTTTTCCTCATTTTTATCCTACCGCTAGTATAATCTTTGTTCCTCCTTAATGCAGCTGGTTCCTGGTGGCTCACCACCCGACGAGTGATAACTACTACCCAACTCGCGCTAGTTGTTGAAGACATCCACGAGATATCGTCAAGCTGAGCAATGTTTTCAATATGTATTTTTCAGTAATTCTAGTATTTGTAGTTGCATTATATTGAAAACATTATGGTGATACCTGCAATGGTGACTTTGGCACTGGTGTTGCTAAGCTGTTAGCTTTATACTGTGTATGGAGTTTTGGCAGAATAGTAAAAACCCAATTGGATCTTTAATACTGTGTGCACTTCAAAAAACATGTTGTTTCACGTCCGAGGGTGTAGTCTACTGGTCAATGAAATGAACGCGAAATTCAGAGATATAAAATAAGCAGGGATTATTAAGACTCTTGCCTTACATATTGTAATTCAAACGAATAAATTAAACATTTTTCTTTTTAAAAAAACACGACTGACAATTTAAATAATCAGAATATACGCTTGCTAATATCCGAAAAATTAAAACTCTTTAATTTTTTGTAAGTCCTTTTAACAAAGAATTATTTTTTAAATTATTTTTTAATGTTAAGTTTTCACCTAATAATATAGCTAAGACCACAAGATCAATTTTAACATACTTTATTTATTTTTAATGTGAAATCATGAGATTTATTTTTAAACTTAAAATCACTAAATTTAGAAGTGAAATTTGATGTATTAGGGTTTGTTCACTATTTTATTTATCAATTTTAAAATATCAAAAAAAAATTATATATTCTATATTATTGTCAATATTAATCACTTTTCTACTAAGCTTTTCGAAAATAATCTCTATATTTATGTATGAGATAGCGATAAAAGCTATACCCCTTGAAATATATTCTTCTTGTTGTCAATATTGATCACTTATCTCGAATTATTTTTCAAAATTAAATAGTCATCAACCCATAAAATAGTCACATCAAGTTTAACTTTAAAATGATGAATAAGGTTTAATTATTGGCAAAGAGAAAGGATCCAAAGCAGAAACAAAAGGACTTTTGGGATTCACTCACTGTTCTTTGTATTGGATTTGGGATTAGAAGCGCTGAAGAAAAAAAAAAGGAAGGAAAATGGATATTCCCATTGTGATCATAGATAGCAGTACCAGTGAGGAAGAAGAAGAAGAAAGTTATGTAGATACAAATAAAAAGAGGAAGAAAATGGTTTCTTGTAACAGCAGGAAAAGAGGGGAATCCAGAATGTGTCATCAGTGTCAGAGGTGTGACAAAGAAAGAGTTGTCTCTTGTTCCAAATGTAAAGATAAAAGATTTTGTCTTCCTTGCATCAATAGATGGTAAGAATATAAGAGGCCCATTGGGTTTTTCTGTATTTGAGATTCTTGTTTTTAGGTCAAAGATTGAAACTTTTGATGATGTAGGTATGTTATAATATGGAGGGGGTATCATATGATCAGTTTGACTTGAAACTTGTTGTTTGGAATAAACACATAAATATTTGTGGGTAAAATAATCATTTTAAAGTTAAATTATTTGCAAGCATAGAAATGTGTTGGTTCATTTGGAGCTGACTAAAAAGAGATGGGGAGGTGATCAGCCAACATACTGTGAAACTTGATCTCACCGAGTATATATCTTATATAGAAAAGAATGGAGGTCGCGAATTAGAGTAGCAGACTAACAAGCTAGTAAGGTCAGGTTGATGCCTCGTCTTTGGGTATAACAGGGTAGTAGGATTAGATGTTTCTTTTTATCCAACTACACATGTCTATCTGTAATAACAGCTCCTGACGTTCATCATTTATGTTTTCTATCTGTCCTCTATGTAGGTATCCTGGGATGACAGAGGAGGCCTTTTTAAAAGTTTGCCCTGTGTGTCGTAACGTTTGCAATTGCATAGCATGTTTGCGGTTAGATGGGCCTGCCAAAGTAGGATTCTTTCACTTTTTTCTCTTTGTCAAATAACCCTAAAAACATTTATTTATTGCAAAGTGAGTTGTGCTCTTGTTTGCAATACAGCATTTGATGAATGTGGAAGTGAATTTCAGTGATGAAGAAAAACTCGAGTACTCTAAGCACATCGTACAAGCACTTTTGCCTGCTTTGGAACAACTTAATGCAGAGCAAATGATTGAAAAGCAAATTGAGTGTCAGATACAAGGTATTAGATCTCTCTATTTGATGGTAAGAAGCTAAGGTCATATATTTATAACGAGGCTATGTCATTTCATAGGTTGTTATATACTGTTGGTATCACAGATGATTAATGTAGGGGACTCAATGTGATTCCGCAAATGCTGGCAGCATTTGATGAAGCTAAAAGTCTCTAAGTTATTTTGTATTTCACTTTTACTTTTCTAAATAAAAAGGCTGGTCATATGAGCACTCTGTGAATAACTTCCCTTTTAAGTTTAAGGTCTATCGGAAACAGTCTCTCAACCCCACAAAGGTAGGGGTAAGGTCTGTGTGCATCTCATCCTCCGTAGACCCTATTTGTGGGGTTACACCGAGTATGTTGTCATTGGTCGTATGAGCCTTTTATTCAATGACAAAGGTTTCTGTTGTAATTGTCATTTTGGAAGTGTAATATCGTCCGAATCCCTCCTATCAGGAACAATAGTAAGCCATAAAAGTTTCATTCTTATTAAATGGAATGTTATACGATTAAGAAAGCTATGAGTTTTGTGGCTGTAGTTCTGAAAGAAAAAGATCATTTCATTGAGTACCATTTTTTCTTTTTTTTTTGGGCAGCGTTGCCAGATTCGGAGGTTAAAATATGCAAAGCAAAGTACGAGAAGGACGAGTGCATTTATTGGTGAGCATTCACATTTACCTTAGACTGCAATTACTCTCTCCGTCCCAAAATAAGTATTGTTTAACTCATTTCATGCCTATTAAGATAAACAACAAATGTAGGGTGTAATTTACTACGTTACCCCTATTTATTAGATGTTTTTGAGAATTGAGCACTATTAAGTAGTCGTTCATTAATATAAAGGTATAATTGGAAACAATTACTATTTTTGTCTTCAATTCCTAAAGCTACACTTATTTTGGGACAGTATTTTTTTGCTAAAGCAACCATATTTTGGAGGGACGGGAGTAGTTGATAAGTTCGAATGTCATCTGTTATTTGCAGCAACTATTGCAGTGCTTTTATTGTTGATTTTCACCGGAGTTGCTCTAGTTGTTCCTATGAACTTTGCCTTATTTGTTGCAAAGAATTAAGGAATGGCAACTTGCAAACTGATGTATCTGAGGTTAAGATGCAATATATTAACAATGGACCAGGTTATTTGCATGGTAAAGGTTGTAGCACAACTTCAACCAAGAAGGAAACTTGCATCGGAACTACTGAAGTGAAAATAAAGGATCAAACAAAGGTGGTAATGGCATCTAAGTGGAAACCCAAGGAACATGGTGCCATTTCTTGCCCACCCAAAGATATGGGAGGCTGTGGTAAAGGAACCTTAAATTTGAGATGTATATTTTCTGAGAATTGGATATCACAGCTGTTACGGAAAGCTAAAGAAATAGCTCAAAAATGTAAATTGAAGGAAATGCATATTGATCCAGAGCTGCACTACTCCTGTTCAAAATCTAAGGGTGAAAATGGTACTTCTGGTGGCAAGTTACGTAAGGCATCTGCTCGGGAATATTCTGATGATAACTATGTATTCTGTCCAGCAGCTGTGGATACTCGATGTGCAAATTTGAGGCATTTTCGGCTCTATTTAGCAAAGGGTGAACCAGTTGTTGTAACTAATGTTCATGATAATGCATTGGGATTGAGCTGGGAACCTATGGTAATGTGGCGTGCTTGTCGACAAACAAACAAGGCTACCGATGTTTTAAATTGCTTATATTGGTGTAAGGTATGTCCATTTATCCATTCTTGAACTTTGAAGCAAGCTAATGTCGTTACGTTTTATGCTATGTCTGAATATCCTAATGCGGTAATGCCACATGACTAGGCAAGCAAACTAATTTCTCCATTCTGGTATGGGTCTAGCCTAAGCTACGCAGTTCAATGTCTTCATAAAACACAACCTTTTCCTTAATATAGCTTAAAGTTTTAAACTTGATGCATCTAGAAGTCATGATTCGGATCCTTGAATTGTGTCATATATGGTCTTTTTTCTGTTATTTGATCTAGTTCAGAACTTGATCTCGTTATATTTGTCAGCTTTATGATCTTCCGCTGCTTTTGTTGTTATTGCTCTGTTCTTACCTTAGTTTACTTTATCCTGGATACCATGCAGTTGGAAATGAACATACACCAGTTCTTTAAAGGATACATGGAGGGTCGCTTTGACAGTTATGGGTGGCCTCAACTCTTAAAGTTGAATGACTGGCCGCCACAGGTCTATTTGATGAGCGGCTGCCGCGTCATGGTGCCGAATTGTCTAGTTGTTTACCATTTATGGAATATACACATCCTCAATATGGATATCTCAATCTTGCTCTAAGACTTCCTGATAACTGCATGAAGCCAGATTTGGGGCCTAAGGCATACATTGCTTATGGTTTTCCTATGGAGCTTGGACGTGGAGACTCAGTCACCAAACTACACTATGTTATGACTGATACGGTATGTTGGGCTCCTTCAAATGTAGTGTAACAAGCTGCTGGTATTGTAGTCATCTAGTTGGTCGAATATATTAGGGTTGACTTTTGTTTTTCTTATAAAAATTATGTATGTTTTAGGTCAACATGTTGATGCACGCTCAAGCAGTGGTCCCAACAGTTGAACAGCTCTCGGCCATTGAGAACTTGAAACAGATTCACAAAGAACAGGACCGGAGGGAATTTATAGCTGATGCTAACAGGATGCGTGAGAGCATTAAGGATTACATCCCTAACGTAAACGGAAAATCTGTCCTGAAAAGGATGAACTTTTCTCAGAACTGTAAATCTGAGAATAAGAAGTATTGCCAGCGAAATGTAAAAGCTGATTGTGAAGCAAATAAAGACAGAGAAGAATA
>JAOTQR010000109.1:24309868-24328213 GCA_025774065.1 Solanum ossicruentum | reverse complement strand
TTTCGGCATTTGAAGTACATCAATTCTATATCTGTCCTGTTTGATGCGTACAGGGTGTTGACGTTTTCGTGTCAAATCTAAAGATTTATTGATTAGAGGTCACTGCTTCAGTACAGTGGTCTATCTTCATTTCTAGGTGATATTTTGATATGTGTTGTGTGGCGAATCTTGAGTATAAATTAGTAACCTGTGATCTTTTCCTAATGTTCAGGAAAACATCTGTCGAGTACAAAAATCATGTCGCAAAACTAGGGGACATTCTTCTTGGTTTACTATCAGAAGCTCTTGGGCTAAAAGGTGATCACTTGAAAGCCGCGGGATGTGACAAAGGACTAGTGTTGGTATGCCATTACTACCCAGCGTGCCCACAACCAGAGCTAACTCTTGGTACTGGTAAACATACAGATCCTGTTTTCTTTACCATTCTACTTCAAGATCAGATTGGTGGGCTCCAAGTCATGTGTGATAACCAATGGGTCGATGTTGAACCGATTGAACATGGTTTGGTTGTTAATATTGGCGACCTTCTTCAGGTTCACAACAAAAACACAACTTTTCTTTTCATTTCTTTACAAATTGTTACTCATCTCAATTTGATTTTGTAACAGATCGTATCAAATGACAAGTTTGTAAGTGCAACTCATAGAGTTATAGCGAAAAAGGTTGGACCAAGGATTTCAGCGGCAAGCTTCTTCACTGGAGGCTCTACTCCTCCAAAGATGTTTGGTCCAATCAAAGAGCTCATATCAGAAGAAAACCCCCCACTATATAAAGAGTTTCTAGTAGCTGATTATTTCGCCAAGTATTTCTCCAAGCCTGTCGATACTCTTGATCTTTTCAGACTGTGAAAAGAGACCGAGCACCACATCGCTAAGCACCAGCAAAATCCATCAGAAAAGACTATCATCATTCAGATATAGAACAATGTCAGAGTTAGTGATGTGCTATACAGCAATGTCTTTCTGATTCTGTTGTTTATTTTCAAATAAAAAGGGATAAATCTCATGTATCCTTCATTTTGTTCCTCTAATAATGTATTCACCAACACCAATCGCCACGCATCCCCTTTTAGCAAAGTTTCGTATGAGAGCCATTAGATCTTTCAATTGATCACAATTCACTGCTGTCTTAATCAGCCAACAATCTATTTTCAGGATACAATTAAAAGTGATTTTATAGGTGAAATAGTAATATAGTTGAGTGTCCTAGTCAGTGAAATGACAATGGTCGAGTGACTTCTATATTACAAAACAAAATTGAGTGACTTCGGATAAAAATTGCTAGTTGAGTGGCGGTCTGGGAAATGAACTCAAAGAAAATGGACCTCAGAAACTAACTCAAGGTGATGATAGGACATTATTAAGGAGATAAAAGGTTGATCAGTCATCGCAATGGCTCAACCAACGAGAGACGTTCAACAATAAGGTAAAGCATGAAGAAGAAATCTGAGAGCAATGGAGCACGTACTGTGCAATATAGTGAACCAAGAACTATAATGAAATGACTTTTCGCAAAATTCCAACTCGTCATTCATTGTAAAGGTATCATAAGTACTGAGAAGATGTTGAAGCATATCTGTAAATCCCTTTTGACTATTTCTGCAATTTGAAAGGTGATAATAACGAACTTCCATCGAGCCCTTTGTTGTATAGACGTGTGACAAACTCTTTTCTGCTTGTTTCCCGGTAGATTGCAGGGTTCTCTTCAGATAACAACTCCTTGATCGGAGCATATAATCTCAATCCACTGCCTTCTTGGAAATGCATTCTGAAAAAACTCGGCACTGAAATTCTTGGTCCTACTTTTTTCGCCAAAACTCTGTGAAGGACGCTTTTGAACTTGTCATTTGTGATGAGCTGCATGAAAAAAAAACCAAATGGAAATTAGTGAATTCATTATTCAAGTTCGTTACATTTATATAACCGTGCACTACTAGTGTCAAATTTGTTTTTGATGTCAATACATATAACTTAAATCCGTGTATTTATAAGTCAAAACTCATTTTACAAATGTTTACTTGCCTGCATAAGGTCTCCAATGTTCACTATTAGACCGCCAGGTAAGAAAGGAACATCAACCCATTGATTTTTATGAAAGACTTGGAGACCGCCAATTTGATCCTGCAATACAATAGTCAAGAAACCACTATCCGTGTGACCGCTAAGGCCTAAAGTGAGATCTGGTTCAGGGCATGCCGGATAATAATGGCCTGTGATGATGAGACCCTCGGCGCATTCCATCTCTTTCAAGTGATCTGATTTGAGTTCTAGAGCTTCAGATAGTAGCTCAAAGAGAGTAATTCCCAGTTTCATGATGTACTTCGTGTATTCGATCAAAACTTCTCTGTAAAGTCAGAAAATGCATTCAATAAAGCAGAGATGACCTTGGAAAAATCTAAGCACATATATATATAACTAGTTTATAATTTGTTCCGAGTCAAATAAAACTAATTAATACTCGTTCCAGTCCGTATAACCTATCTTTTCGAGGTTTTGCATACCCCTTAAGAAAGACATTTAATAGCTTTAACCATATGAGAGTGTCTAAAATACACTTTTTCTCTCGATTAAACGTCTCACGTAATTAATACATACTCCTCTAATTTGAGTAGTAAGAGTGGTTTGGGGAAAGTGTAACAAAAGACTACTTCTTCTTTAATCGGCCAAAACGACTAATACTTGAAACCGGAGGGATTAACATTTTGTACCTGCAAACCTCGGGAATTTCTTCGGGATCCGGAGGATTAGGAGCCATTACACAATAAAGGGAGTCCCTCCAATTAGCTGATGATGACTTGAGTAGATCAAAATTGCTATTGTAGGTGACTTTCCTTGTAACATCACGTGAGTAGAACTCCTTCTTTACTTGAGGATCTAGCTCGTGAAAATGGCGAACTCCTTCTAGTACTTTATCCATAACACTTGATGGGATTTCATGATTTACAATCTGGAAAAATCCCCAGTTTTCACAAGCATCCTTTATTTGTCGAACAATATCAGCTCGTTGAGCTGCACTATTTCCCAAGCCTCGTAAATCTACCACCGGAATGCTAAACTTACTAATAACATCAGGGTCTGATTTCTTTTCACTCACATACTGGCTGTGTAAGAATATACGCGGTAACTTTGTGACACCAGCATCTAGTAGTCCTTTTACGCCCGTCTTTGAATCATCAAAGGCATGCACTTCACTCTTTCTATCATATTCCGAACTGTCATCTTGCTCATTTTTTTCATTTCTTGAGATAACCATTTTTCTCCTGGAGGAAAACTATGTTGTTGAGTGTGAAATCAAGATTCTTTTCAGACATAATAATAAAATGGGAATTATAATAGGGGCACTTACACAATTGATATTATTATATAGTTATTATGGAATCAGATTCCATCACAATGAAAAGACAAGAAGCTTAAGGCTGAAGGTCTGTATCAGTCTATGTAATAAAATATGTCCTGTTCAGTTTGTTGCAGAGGATAAGGAGAAAATGAATTAAAATAATATTTTGCAATTTTTGCTATATTACTTTTTCCTTGACAAGAAGGAGAGCCTTGGACGAACTCATAAAATTGTTGTCACATGACTAGGAGGTCACGGGTTCAAATCTTGAAAATAAACTCTGGCAGAAATGTAAGGTAAAGCTGTGGCCTGCGTACAATAGACCCTTATGGTCGGGGCCTTTCCCGGACCCTACGCTTTTAGTGCACCGGACTTGCCTTTCCATTCTTGGAATACAAGGGAACATCATCAAAGCTGGATACATCTCAAACAAGATAAAATGAAGATCGTATCAATCGATCTAGAGACAACTCGAAAAACAAAAAATATTGACAATGTATAACTCAAACATAAATTTCGACATTTATTTTACGTTGAAGAAACCACTATTTTAAAAATATTGACAATGTATAACTCAAACATAGTACCCCTTAGGCTTGTCATTTTAAGCATCAAGCTAGCAACAAGCAAACAAGCAAGCTTTGAGAGCATTCTCCCACAAAATACTTAAGAGCATTTTGAGTGTGTAACACTTTCTCAATAAGTCTTCTTCTTTTCAATTGCGTCCTTTCCATCTTCAACACATTAACCCATTGATTCTGGTGAAGCACTTGGAGTCCTCCGATATCATCTTGTAGAAGCACTGTGATAAAACCATTGTCAGAATGTTTGTTGGTGCCTATAGTGAGTTCTGGCTGAGGGCATGTAGGATATGTTGGGAACCGTGCATGCCCACACCCAACTCCACATTAGTATGATATTGTCTGCTTTGGGTCAAGCTCTCACAAATTTATTGTTGGACATCTCCCAAAAGGCCTCATACTAATGGAATTGGGTTCAACCTTATAAATTGTTCATTTGTTCGTTGGGGCCCACGCAGCGGAGTGAACAATAAATTTAGAAGGAATAAATAAAGCAAAATGGACACTAGAAAATTTAACGTGGTTCACCCAAAACTTTTGGGCTACGTCCACAAATCAACACTCTACTATATTTCTTCTACTATTACAAATAGTAGGCACAAGTGTACAATTTCTTCTACTATTATAAATAGTAGGCTCTCAGAGAAAAATACCAAAAATAGTTGACACACTATTTCTTTTAGGAAATAATATTTCCTAAACACACACTCTATTTTTCCTCACAGACTATTTTATTTTATAGTCGATAGTATACCTCATAGAAAAAAATACTTCATGTATTTTTCTCTTCCTCTGTGACTCTCTACATTTTTCTCTCTACTCTGGTTCTCTTCTCTTGATGTAAAATGACGGAGTTAAAGGCTCCTTTTATAGACAAGAAATGCCTACTAGTGTTGACAATGAGAAAGGTGGATTGGTGGCAGCCACCCTTTTTGACCAAAAAACATGGCAACAATTTGGTAATTTGCGAGAGTTGCTATATTTGAAATTCTTTTGGCATGTGAGTCTTCCATTTGGAGGGACCCACTTAACAGGATAATAATGGCCCAAAATGCGGAGCCTCTCAGAGCAATCAATATCATTGAGATGAGACGGATTGAGACCTAGTCCCCCAGACAACAATTCAAACAAGGATTTTCCCAATTTCATGACATGTTTAGAAAACTCCATGAGTATTTGTCTGCAGCAGTAACACATGTTTAGGCAGTGAAATGTAAACAAAATTCATTGGTTCGTCCTAATTCATGTTCAGAACATTCCTGCATGCTGTTGGCTATTCCTCTGGACTAGGATGATTCGGAGCCATTAAACAGAAAATTGAATCTCTCCAATTTGTAGCCGGAACAGAAGGGCTATACAAATCAAAATTGCTAACATGGACCACTTTTTGGTGTTATCTCGAGTGTAATATTGTTTCTTAATATCAACATCTTGCTCAAAGAATCTTCGTGTTCCTAGCAACATTTCTTCCAGGACAGATAACGGACTTGGAAGAAACCCCATGTCTCGGATGCATCTCGAACTTTGTCGACAATCTCTTTACGCTTCATTGGATTGGAAAAATGAACTTTGTTTCACAACTGCAAGCCCAGTGAGTGGACAATTTTTAGGAGGTCCAACATTGGTGAGACGGGTCTGCTCTGATACCATGTTGAAGTAGGTCTTAGGCCTAATTCACATCCTAAAAACTAGCTCAAAGGAGGACGATTGTCTAATCCTTATAAAGAGACCACTCATCTCATTAACCATCAATGTGGGATTTTGTGTCTCAACACTACTAACACATTCCTCTATTTTAGTTGGCTGAACAAATATCCGAGGCACTTGTACAATCACATGCACATAGAGTCTTCTTTAATAAAAACGACTTGTCCTAATTACCATATTTTAAGACTCAGTCTGCATAATCACACGTGCAGTAGAGTATTTCTTTTTTAATTAAAGCTCTAAATTGCAAAGAGTTGAGTCGATATATGGTATGAGGACGCAAGGCACTATATCCCTCCTTTATACGTTCCCTTTCTGGACACGTGTATCCCATATAAATTTTTATAAATCTATTAATGAAAACATGCGTGGTTTGAACTTTGGTTAGTATTTTTAACTAACTTCCAATAAAGTCGCAAATGACTAATTCTAACTTGAGTCCAAATAAAAAGCTTAGTAACTTATGAAAAATTAAATTAAATAAGTCTAATAAAGAGAGAACAAAAAAGATAGAGAAGAAAAAATTTTAACATATATATCGTTAGTAAGACTTTAATCATAACAATATATGGAAAAAAGAAATATATAGAATCAATACATAATTTTTGTGTTCTTGTCGATATCTTCTCTCCAACCAATCAAAATTCAAGAATCTTCTACATCACGAACTAAAACATAACACAAATAACACAATAGTGTTAAGTGCTTCACTATTTTTACTATAGAATGCAAAGGATGTGAGTCCCATGAAACAAAAAAGATGAATTATATTGATAAAATTGGGGGAATATCAAAAGATATCTTAAAGCTTAGATTAAATAGTTGGAGGTTATGAAGAATATGAAAAGTATAAGAGTTATGAATATAAAGAGTAACAATTGAATAAATAATTAAATATGAATTAGACTTTATAAAGGATTTTTTAAAAAAAATTTAATGGTAGTATTGTAATAACTTAACTTTTATAAAGGTATTTTGTTATTTTAACTTTCAACTTTTTTGTTCCCACTTTTAATAATATACTAATTTTTTGACACGTGGATTACACGTGTTTTTTAGTTTAATAGTATAAACTTAAAAAATTAGATGTAATTGAATATTGCTAATTAATGAAAAAAAATCAGGTCTCTCGAAAAAAAAATACAACCATTAACCGACATTTGGTCTATATACATTTTAGTAATATAAAAGTAAATTATGTATGTAGGATTTATTTATGTGTTAATTATTTCATCTTTTACTTTAAATAATTCATGACTTCCCCCATATCTTATATACTTATTCGATATACCAAAAAAAGAACTGAATATTATAGTAACAATATTATATTTTATATGCAAGAGAAAGAAAAATCAATCAAACATTTTTTAACTTATGCTAAATTGTACGAAGATCAATTTTGGAAAAATTATCTAAATACATGTCTTAATAACTATGATATATCCAGTAAAATCTCACAAGTGAGGTCTGTGGAGAATAGAGTATGCGCGGACCTTATCACTATCTCATGAAAATAGAGAGTCTATTTTCAAATGACACTTGGCTCAAATGTATAAGACCCAAATAAATAAGAAAAAACAATAGATATGAAATATCGGCTAGAGCGAAGAGCAATGTCAATTCTGCAACAAAAATATTAAAAAGTAGCAAAATAGTCTAAAAGCAATAACAACACGGCTATAATAACACCACTAATCCTATGACAAATCTTACTGTCACAAGACAAACAATAACCTACCTCTACTAGTCTCTTACCCTAATACATGAACTTCACTCTGTTCTATTTAAGGTCACGTCCTCGGTGATATGAAGTTGTGACATATTTTATCTAATCACCTCTCCTCAATACTTTCTTGGTTTACCCCTACCCTTTGTGTAATCCTTAGATCCAACCTCTTACACCTCCAAATTGGAGCATCGGCCCGCCTCCATTGCACATGCCCAAACCATCTCAGTCTTATTTCTCTCAGCTTGTCTTCCATAGAGGCCACTTCACCTTCTCCCTAATAACCTTATTCATCATCTTGTCACTCCTACTATGTCCACACATCTTATTTTATTATAATCTCTAATCCTTACCATTTTTTTAAAAAAAAAAACAAAAATCTCCTCACTGATGCTTCGCTCTCTTCTTGCTCAATACATCCCTATCTCCCTCTCAGATACATTCATTCCGTCTCGGATGCACATCTCCCCTCTAGAATACATAAGATCTCCTTTCGGGTACATCCATCCCCTATGTATACGAATATACTATCTTCTTTGGTACATCCTTTTGTGAAATATCCAAAAGTTTGGTGATGTATTTAAAAGCCCGATATTGTATCAGAAAGTCCAATGATGTATCCCAAAATTTATAAATTTTAAAGAATTGTGTAATATAGAAACAAGTGAAAAATAATATAATCAACTCTTAACACCATGAGATTTACGTAGTTATATGTTAATTGTACCCATTTTCATAACCAAATGATTAGCTAAAGTATACTTGTACTTGTGTGTTAAGGTGCACGGTAAGAAATGAACCATCGCCAATCAAATCATCATACATATTGAACTTGTACTTCATCAAGAGCGTGATGTTCACAACAATCTGATCTAAACTATCTTTAACATATCGAACATTCACACCAGTGCGTGTCTACACTTCCCTGAAGTTGCAATTGGAATTATCTGTCGTCAAATTCAAGAGCGGCTAAGGGGTAATTTGGACATGGCACTGTAACACCACCACCTCCATCTTCCCCAAAATCAAACCCTAGCATTGCTTTTTTGCTCTTTTTTCATATCAAGATTAAGTTTCTGTATACATAAATTTGTGGGGTTGTCAAATTATGCTTCAAAGGTTTGTTCTTTACTTGGATTCCTGATTCTTGATTACGTTGTCTTTGATTTTTCATCTCAAGTTTAAGTTTTTGTGTACATAAACTTGTGGGGTTTGTGGATATTCTTCAAAGGTTTGTTCTTTACTTGGATTCTTGATTTTGATATGTTGAGATTTTTCATTGATTTTCTTTTTGCTTGAAAAACAATTATTTGAAATGTGTAAGAAAAATCATTTCCCTTTTTACATATCTAATGGGTAAGCAGAACCTTTCATTTCCAGAATTTCCTTTTTTTCATTTTTTAAAAGTTTTATCCTGGGCTGAATTGTAGCAATGGTCATTAATGGACTTGGGAGATAGTGATTTGTTATCTAGAGTAGTATCTTGTGTATGGAAGGTTTAATCTTTGTGGTTATATGTGATAATTTCCTTGAGTGGAGTGTTTATGGAAATAACATTTTGCATCCCAAGGTAGGGGTATCTACATACGCTCTGTCATCCTAGACCTCACTTGTGATTAAGGATTCTTATAACCCACCCCAACTTCTTTTAGACTGAAGTATCATTCCTGTTCTTGTGTTTGTCATTTTGCGTTGTTAATTATGATACTCTGACTTGGTTCTGCATCTTATATGACCTGTGGGCTAGTTTTTGATTGTTACATTTGTCCACCAATGAGATGTATCCACTTGTGGCTGTTTGTGCAGATTATGGATCATGTGAGTAATGATGATCAATTGGATATTCCTGATACACCTAATAGATTAGCTGCTAAGGATCTGAAAGGGAAGAGGTATGTCAATGTAGAGAGTGATTTGTCTGCATCAGGGAATTCAGGATATGGGAATGTTGCTGCTGAGAATGGCGATCAACTTAATGTTAATGGTGTTGGAAGAAAAAGGTTGTTTATGCGTCCTCCAAGAAGAATCACTACTTCCATAAAAACTGAATGCCATGCTAATTCATCAGCTTTTGGTATGGGAGATTCTTTGCCTTTAAGAAATAATGTTCCATTCAAGGTTTCCTCCATTCCTAATTCCAACGAAAAACATAACTTGTATCTTGATAAAAGTGAAATCACAGAATCAAAAAATCAGCAAGACCGTCCTGTCATAGACCTGCCAAAGCAAAGTGGATCATCGACTCGTATTTTTGTTGAGGCTCCTACAGTTGGTGTAGAGGATATTGGCCAAGCTGAAAGATGTAGATCGCGATCAGCAGCAATGAATGAACACTCTCATTTGAACAGGATGACTTCCACACCATCCAGCAGTACCAACAAAGGAAAGGAAACTGCTCATGTAGTCAAACTTGGTTTAAGTAGATCTCATGGAGAAAAGGGTTCTTCCATTGATGCACAGCTTGGAGCTCAGAAGGAGGGTTCTGCTTCTCCTGCTAACTCACCAAGAGTGATTGGGCAGAAAAGATTGGTCCGAAATGGATGTATATCCCCTATGAACATAGCAAAGGCCAAAAAGCCAGCTGGGATGGAGGATCACAGTATTTTAATCCATGGGCTAACTAATACTAGTCCTACTGCATCATCCGCTGGCACAAACTCAGATAGTGCTAAAGAAATGATATCTAAAGATGGTATCTCTAGAATAAAGGGTAAGGGGGTGGTAATCCATTCTTCTTCTTCAAAAGAACGTGACGCAACACATACGTCTTGCAGGTATGTATTTGGTGAACATTGTCTATATATTCACGTGAAAGATAGTTTTCATTCTTTCCTGTCTGCAGTTTACATCAAATTTAGTAGACTACCCAAACAGGGAAAAAGGACTTCTGTGTTACATCATGTATCCCATATTAGCATAGTGTGCATGTCAAAATCTCCTATAGTGTAAGCTAATGACTTCCTTGCCTAGGATCTACTCTTTGATAATCAACATGAAACCCAGTTTAGCTTGTTTTATTGTGTGGATTGATGCATGGATTCGAACATCTGTGTAAGTAATGCATCTAAATTTAGATTTGCATTACCAAAAGTTGTTTAGAAAACTTACGTTGTGCATAATTCTATTTTGGCTGAAATGAGTTTTTCTCTAGGTGCTTGCGGCATCTAGCTGTGTGAAATATTACTACTACTATAGTACTATGTAAACTTAGAAATGATACGTGACGTTAGTTCCCCCTCTTTCTGTTTCCTGCAGTTTGACTTTTAGCTGTCTTTCCTGTCAATCTTGGTGAGCTATTTTAGTCGTTTTACATCATTACTCATAACCATACCTCTCTATCCAAGGGTCTATCCGAACAATTTCTCTACCCCTCAAAGGTAGGGTGAGTTTTGCATACATCCTACCCTCCCCAGACCCCACTTGTGGGATTACATTGCATATGTTGTTGTTTTACTTAATCATACGTAAGTTTGTGCGAAGCAGTTATCTTACCTTTGTCCTCTTATTATAAATGTCAGAAAAGCATGCTATTTGGTTTGGTGATTTCAGTTGCTTCACCATTCTTCATGATTAAGAAATACATATTGTTATTCTATGTTGTCATGATTTGTGATGTTTTTAGTAACCTGCCAGAACTTTTTCTTTCAATTCAGTAGCATAACTTTCTGGATTCCTGTACTTTTGACTATTAAAAATCTCCAGCAATTAACTATTATCCTGGTAAAGGTCTCATTAAAAAGTTTTTTTCATTGGAAACCAGTGATTCTAGTAGAGATGTGTTCAGAAGCTTTGAAGAATCAGGTGGGTGGAGAAGTACACGTAACCGCAGTTCGAACATGGACTTGTCACTATCCAATCTGCACTGGACTTCAGAAAGAGATAGTGCACACTTTGTCTCTCATCCCAGTGAGAGTAGGGTGATGAGAAGAGACGATGCAACTAGTGGTCAAGATTCAGCTTCTATGAGACACCTTTCTGGTGTATCTGCAGGGCCGAAGGGATCCTCTCCTTACTCTCAATGTCGCCAAACTAATGGACATCGTAGTGCACCAAACACAGTTAAGAAAAAACTAAAGCAGGGACCTTCCTCAAGCAGTCACGGTGAATGTTCTACATCTGTCTCTGATGATGTAGATATCATTTGCCTTACCTCACCTGAAAGTAGGGTTAATACAAGGTCCACCAGAAACCCAAGCTATGTAGGAACAAGTGTAGAACCAGCCATTATCGTGGACAGTCCCTCCTCTGCCACAAGACATGAAGGATCTCGTGTTGTTCGTAGCAGTAGTAGGAATGAAGATGCTAGAATCAGTCAAGTAGATGCTGATGAAAAGCTCGCAAGGGAACTCCAAGAACAGTTGTACAATGAGGACCCTTTGTTTGGCATTAATGAGGTGGTATTCTGTATGAATAATAGTTTTAGTTAGTCTCTATCTATATTTAGCTGTTCTTGTCTTCACACCATGCTTCAATATTTGATAATTTTTCTCTTCTTCCCAACAGATTGATGAAGATGTAGCCTTGGCTTTGGTTCGGGAGGATTTCGTACGTGCTTCTTCTGGATCAGAGAATCAACTATCTGGTCTTGTATGTTAGGTTTTCGTACATTTTATGTTCCTCTTTTACTTTCCATCACTTAGTAGTAAAATATGTGTCACTTGGGTCTAATATTGATATTGTCATCTGACATTCAGATATTTATACATGATGTTCATGTTTGAAAGCTTTATTATGACGTTTTCCACTTAAGAAATGGATTTTTACTTTACTGCTAAAATAGATCTTGGAATACTAGGTTTTTGTTTGACATTAATTGGTATTGAAACTAGAGTATTCAGCTAGTATCAGTACTTACTGTGGTGTATATGGACCCAAATTTATATCCTCAAGTATGAGGTGTAGTATTGTTAGAGGCTTGCTTGCTGGCCACTTAAACCTTGAAGCTAGATGTAGTGCAGGTTGGGTACTTTGCGACACTTAAGCAACAAACAATACATAAACCTGAAGAAAGTGATATATGAAAATTAGAAATCTAGTCAAAGAAAGTAGTCACTAGAACATTAGGACTTAAAAACTTGATCATCGCTTATATAAGAAAACCTTAAACCAAGTTGTTAAATCCATCTCTGCTTGGCTCATTCTCACTTATGTTGAAGAAAGGTTTGAAACTCTGTAGAGAAAGTGGAATCGTCCTTATACTGTACAAGTTATGAATGAAGTCCATCAGTATCAAAAATATGTATATTTTCAGGTTACACCAAAAAAGTTAGATTTTACAGGTCTAAATTTTATGAAACTTAGTGTTTCTTCCTTGAAAACATCTATAATTCCTAGCTCTCCAAACTGTCCAGAGTGAGCATATAGCGATAGTGTTTCAAAGTGTTCTGAGCTGCTTCTTGATGCACCACCCCTCCAGCTAGCAGAAGTATTTCTATCACTCCAGCGAGATTAAGGAACTTCTCCTCATCGTGGTTTATGCATGCGCCTGGCATGCTTCATGGTTCACACACAGCAGTCCAGCCAGATTAGGCTACTCTTGGTGGTGCTTTTCTTTCTATAGTATTTATTGGGCTATACCAGTAGTTTGTGACAAGACTTCACAGAAAAGTAACCAGCATTCTCTTTTCCAGATCAGTGACCCTGATTAAGAATAAAGTTCCTTCATTCTCTCTGTTTCTGTTAGAACTTCTCCTCGTCGTGGTTTAGGCATGTGTCTGGCCTGCTTCACAGTTCACACATAGCAGTCTAACCAGATTAGGCTACTCTTGGTGGTGCTTTTCTTTCTACAGTATTTATTGGGCCATGGTTCCAGATTTGACCAGTAGTTTTGAGACAAGACTTCACAGAAAAATAACTAGATTCTCTTTTCCAGATTTGTAACATTGGTGCTCTTTTAATTTGTCACTGTTGTAGAATTGTCCATCTTATGTGTCTTTCAAATGTTAAGATCACTGATGAATGAAGCAGTTTTTCTCATTAATCTCCAGGTTCTAGAATGATCTTATATCAATGTCTTTCAAAATGTGCCTAGAGAGAAGGCCTTTAATTCCTGTCCTGCTTTCTTCCTGTAACATCATTGTGCCTTGATCTCTACTGAAAGTCTCTCTTTTTCCTCATCCTATTTTTGGATGTGGGGATTTTTGTTTAGAATGGATCATCGGTCTCAAACATACGCAGAAGGCAAGCAAGAACTGCATCCAACATATATCGTAGAGCTCCTCAAACTCGGGCATCTACCTCGAATAGGATGGCAAGATTGAGGAACAGTTTCCCTGGACAACCTCGTACTATCTCATCATCAAGAGGGAGAAATTCGCTGTTTCCTCCTAACATGGATGTGGACATGGTATTATTACTTCCACTTTTCCTTATGGTTTCGGTCAGTAATATAATATGCAGTTAGCTGAAGTTGTACTTTTTTCGACTTTAAATGCTACCTGTGTTCATTTGGCTACACATGATGACTTCTTTTAAAAATAATTGATGAAGGCTACATATGATGATGTTTAGTTTCTATTCTATTGAGGTTTCTCATTTTTGCACTAGGAAAGACTCGGATAATGTTAAGTAGCTATATTGTACACTAGCAAAGAAAGGACTGGCAATGGGACAATTGAAACCGAATCTCTCTAATCTATAGATTTATAAACAGTCAAATAGTAAGAGAGGAATAGAGTTGTCTTAGACAATGACACTAAGTGCCTTTAGCATTTGAAGGAAAGAGCAATGAGCACAAAGGTACTCTCCATTGCTTCAAGGAGAATATACATATATATGTGCGTAGATTAAAAATATCTCTTCTAATATTTGGTGCACCCATGAATTTTTTACTTAGTGTCTTTTCCTGAGGCCTATATGGATATATAAATATGAATGGACAAATACAAACACTATTTTCGGGGGTGGCTGGCATTGCCTAATAACTTCACAACTTTGCCGTTGCAGTGAAAAGTGTAGCTGTAAGAGATCTTTATGTGTGCAATTAAATCTCTCACTAATAGCTCCACAAATTCTTAGATTATATAATCCTTATAAAAGATCTCCGCATGCATTTATGTAAAGAGGACATCTCTCGTTGGACAAATGCTCGCTTTAGATGCTCTTTATACTCTCTTGTTGCTCTTCTCCTGAGGCCTGATTGGTTCTTCTGGTCTCCATTATTATGTTCGTTACTTCTTTCCCAAGTCACCATCACTCTTCCGAATAGAACTTTAGTATCTAGGAGATGCTCTTTCCACATAACTTATCAAATGTATCATTTAACAAAATGAAGGAAATGGGAAATGTCTAATTGCTGACCTTATATTTGTATAATATGTGTCCATGTTAGCTAACCGAGAATGTATAATTTACCTTTTTACGAATACTGCAGAGGATGCATATATTGGAAACATTAGAGGCTTTCAGTAATATGGATGTTGATAGCAACCTCCTCCAGATGCAGCGCGACTTCAATGAGTAAGATTTTTATGTTTCTCAGTGTTCATGTGTTCTTTCTGTATGAAATTAATTTTTGTTGCACTAAGATGTTAAAAGAACCATTGGTGACTGAATGCTTAAACACTCAAATGTATATTTTTCTGTGCTGTTGGCTTCTTTGTCATTTTATGTATTCCACCCTAATACTGGCCGTATTCCTAGTACCTCTTTTTAGCATTATTATTTGGTCTGGACTTTGGACAATCTTTTCTGTGCCGTCTAACATGTCTTCTCTTTTTTTGGGTTTAGGAATGACTATGAAATGCTATTGGCCCTTGATGAGAACAACCACCAACATGGTGGTTCATCTGCACGACAAATTGACAGCTTGCCGCAGTCAACAGTTCAGGTAACTATAATATCCTTACAGTATCTAATTCTTACCTAAAATGAAGCTTTTGTATCGCCTTGGTTTCTCGTAATATTCAACTAAGTATACACATAATAGTTGTGTGATATACGGGCATCATTGCAATTGTACTATTGCTCAGTATAGATTTTGGTTCACATGCTGCTTAAATCCATGAGCCACTGGAATTGCATGTTGCTCACCTCTCTTGCTTCTTGCAGAATGAGAGTCTTCAAGAACCATGTGCTGTTTGTCTCGAAACTCCTACCATAGGGGACGTTATCCGCCATCTCCCTTGCTTGCACAAGTTTCACAAAGATGTAAACTTCTCAATTTTCTTTTCTGCGCGTTCTATTGTTTGATTAAGCAACCAAATTTCTAACGTTCGTTGAACTTACTGCAGTGCATTGATCCATGGCTGAGGAGAAAAACATCATGCCCAGTTTGCAAATGTTCGGTTACTTAGCCTGCTGTAGAGATGATAGGTGGAATTCATGCCAGTTGCAGCTTAGATTCTGGTACAAATCTTGTACTTAATGTTCAAGATGTTTCAGACCAACTGCTCTCTTTTGCTATATGGCTTTCTTCAGTTACTTTTATATACTAGGTTAAGGTTTCATTTAACAGACAGTTACATGTCTAAAAAATTGCTTTTGTGGGGGCTTATGATCTATTACATGTTCCTTGACCTTGAGGGCACCTAAAGCATTGAATTTCATAACATTTCTTATTTGTTGGCTTGTATTTTTGATTAAGTTTTCCAATCGTTGGATGAGTTGTCCAGTTATGGACGGCAAGTTGGGCTGCATATTGATCGGTTTGGTGCGATTTTGAAATGTACCGGTTGGACTTATCTGTTACCAATTTGTAGATCTACTAAATTGTTATAATCATTAATCGTGAACATTTGACACAAAATTTTCTTTATTAAAAATTACTTAGAAACAAAATGACAAACCAAATGAACTATACATGAGTTGATAGGTTGCAGTTTGGTCAAAAGCAAATATTGTCACATTGTAAAATAACTGAGAGTTTGAGACCGTAAAAAATAAAAGTATGAAATTATCAAGGACTTTATATATCAAATGGTACAGTTATAATTATTTAATTTGTTATCGGGTGATCGATTAATCCGTTAAGCATAGGTGGCAATTTCAATCTATATAAGGTAAAAGAAATTCATTTTACTCATATTTATTTTAATGGATCACTCATATTTTCTAAATGGTTTAGTATGAGTTGGTTTATTTTAAAAGTTCATACAAATATGATCAAAATGGGTAGAATATGAGTACCCATATAGACTCGTAGATCCTCACCTCATAATAAAAAAATTCTGCATGAATTATTTTATTTATCTTAAAAAATTTGGAGCCAGGAGTGGGGGTTAGGGGATAAGGGTAGGGTGGAAATGTGGGTGGGGGGGAGGGAGGTGGCGAAAAAATTTAACTTTTTAAAATTTTTATTGGGGTGGATGTATATATCAAAAAATTGAACCAAATCAAACTAATTTAATTTTTCGCTTCGATCTCGGTGTTCTTTTTTTAAAAGTGTAGTTCTTTGGTTCGACGTAGGGATTCAAAATTCTGGTACACGGAAGAACCGAACTTTTATTAAAAAAATTTAAAAATTATATATATAGCCTGGTAGGATTTTATGGGCTAAGAAACAGGAAAAAGGTGATTTCGGTAGGTTTCTGTGAATGTTTGCCCATGGATTTGGCGCTACAGCGGGGCTCCGGCTTAACATTCCCAAAAAATTATATAAGTGGATCCGCAATGAGCTTGGGAAGAGGCTCAAGTGGCCCAGCGATGGTGGGGGACGCCCGGTGGGATTTTATGGGGCCAAGGAATAAGAAACAGGCGATTTCAATAGTTTTTTGTGGGTGTTAACCTATAGATTCTGGTGCTGCAGGGGACTCCAGCGCAACATTCTTGAAAAATCATATGAGTGGCTCCGCAATGAGCCCGGGAAGAGGCCCAGGGAGCCCGGTGGCGGCGGGGGATGCCTGGTGCGATTTTATGGGCCAAGGAATAGGAAACAAGTGATTCCCACAGTTTTCTGTTGATGTTTTGCCTAGGTATTCTGGCGTTGTAGGGGGTTTCGGTGTAACATTCCCAAAAAATAAGATGAGTGGGTCAGCAACGAGCCTGGGAAGAGGCCCATGTGGCCCGATGGCGACGGGGGACACCTGGTAGGATTTTATGAGCCAAGGAACAGGAAACAAGCGATTTCGATAATTTTCCGTGGGTGTTAGCCCATGGATTCTGGCGCTGCAGTGAGCGCCAGCATAACATTCCCAAAAGATCATACAGGTGGGTCCGCAACAAGCCCGGGAAGAGGCTCAGATGGCCGGGTGGCGGCGACGGACTTATGGTAGGATTTTATGGGTCAGGGAACAAGAAATAGGAGATTTTGACAGCTTTCTATGGGTGTTAGCCCACGACATCTAGCACTGCAAGGGCTCCGAAGCAATATTCCCGAAAAATCATACGAGTAGGTCCGCAACGAGTCCTGGAAGAGGCTCAAGTAGCTCGGCGGCAGCAGGGGACACCTGTGGGATTTTAAGGTCCAAGGAACAGGAACAGGCGATTTCGATAGTTTTCTGTGGGTGTTAACCCACGGATTCTGGCGCTGCAAAGGGCTCCGATGCAACATTACCAGAAAATCATACAAAGTGGTCTGCAATGAGCCCGCGAAGAGGCCAAGGTGGTCCGGCGACGGTAGGGGATGCCTGGTTGGATTTTATGGGCCAAGAACATAAAACAAATGATTTTGGCATTTTTCTGTTGGTGTTAGCCCACGGATTCTGGTGCTACATGGGGCTCCCACACAATATTCCCGATAAATCATACGAGTAGGTCTGTAACGAGCCCGGGAAGAGGCCTAGGTGGCACGACGCGGGGGAGGGAGGTGATGCCTGGTATGATTTTATAGGCTAAGGAACAAGAAACAGGCAATTTTGGCAATTTGATGTGAGTGTTAGCTCACGGAATCTGGCACTACATGGGGCTCCGGCACAACATTCTTGAAAAATCGTACGACTGGGTCCACAACAGGCCCGATAAGAGGCTCAGGTGGCTCGGTGGTGGCAGGGGACACCTGGTGGGATTTTATGGGCCAAGGAATAGGAAATAAGTGATTTCGACAGTTTTTATGGGTAT
>JAOTQR010000109.1:24279673-24302554 GCA_025774065.1 Solanum ossicruentum | reverse complement strand
AAGGCTTGGGGTGGTGAGATATTAGGGGCGCGTGGGTATCACGCGCCCGTTAATTAATTTAATTTAATTTTTTTTTTATTTATTATTATTTTTTTTTTGAAATAATGGTTCGAAAATCACTAAAAATAAAAATAAAAATAAAATTTCGATGACTAACTTGATACTAATTTATCAAAAGGGGCCGGTCAAAATTGGGTGTCAACAAATAGATTTAATCTAAATTATTTATCGGCTTACTTCACTTTATCTTTTCTTATTTCGTGCATGACGTAAGCATCACTACTCTGAGATAATCCGTCGGTATATGATACTATATCAATATCATATGGGACTAAGACTAATCCTAGTGATACGCCGTTAGTATATTGATGCTCTATCAGTATCATATATGATTGAGCTCCTTTTTATTAAGAAATAAATAAATACTTCCTCTGTCTCAAATTAATTGAATTTTTGAAGTTTTTTTCAATGTTCAAAATATTTGAATTGTTTAAAGTTCAAGGTAAATGTTTGAAACTTTTTCTATATTTGCTCTTTCATTTATTGGAATTTTATATTTTCTAGGAGATAAATTACGTTACATATTTATGATTTTACAAAGGGCAATAGTGAAAAATATGGTGTAAATTTTGTCTTTAGATGTTTTTCTTAATATGTGTGCATTACCTCACAAATTCAATTAAAATGGGACAAAGGGACTAACAATTAAGAGAAAATTAGTAAAATCTAATCTTATTTATCAAATAGTTTCTTGCTCTTCGATATCATTAGATTATATATATGATATCAAGAAATTTCACTTAAGCAAATGTTTCATCCTTCTTGATACCATCAGAGTATATATATATATATATATATATACGCACTTTCATGGCATCAAACGCGCGAAAATAGTAAAAAAAACAGAGGGTATGAAAGTAAGAAAATAACATTTTGTATATAATTTTTCTTTGAGAATTCCAAGTGTTGTTTTCTCAATTTTATTCGATCATGAGTGGATTGTATCCATTGAACAAATATTTAAATTTTCCGAGAATAGGGCTCTATCCTCAAGTTAAACAAATAAATAATAATAATAACAAAGAGGGGCAGTGAAGTAATTTGGAGAGAAAATTTTGTATATCAATGCTTTCGGAAATAGCTTCTCTACCTTCATGAGGTAGTGATACACTTAACCCTCCTCCTGCTTATGGGATTACACTAAGTATGTTATACTGGTTTAATCTTGTATATCAATTATGCATCCGATGTTCAAAATGATGTGCTAATTCATCATTTACACACACAGGAAGCTGAAAGTTTTAATAGAAGGACACAATGACTATTCTCTTTTTTTCTTTCCTATAAAACTATTCTGTACACAAGTATGGGCTGTACAAATTTCATCTCCTTACTCGAGTCTTTGGCTGGAGAGCTTGTAACATGACGCGAAGTCTGTTCGTTATCTCTGTAAATGATGGTCTTGCTTCTGGATCAGGAGACCAGCACTCTTCCATCAGTTTTCCCCAATCAGGATCACAACGTTGAGGAACGGGAGGTCTGAGTGTGTTATTTACAATTCCACCTTCATCCACAATTTATAAAATTAGTTCAAATCTTCAAAGCTTGCACAAAAAAACTCTCAAATTGTCATGCAGCAGAAGGGAAAATGTACTATTAGTTCATCTTCATAAGCGTGGAAAGCAGAAGAACGAACAACTACTCCATCCGTCCCAAAAAGAATGGCGAGCAAAGTCAATGTGTCTAATTTCTTGTGAGAATTGAGATATTGATTCCTCAAAGTTTCTTGAATTTTCTTTTACCTACTTAGAAAGATATGATGAAGTTCCAAGCAATTATTGATAGATTTAACGAAGTTCTGGATTACTTCAAATGCTTTACGATATATTTCAAGTTGTTTAGCATTGTTATTCTTGTTTCCTAAATCAATTTCTTTGAAGTTTCACTCAAGAACTGACGGAGTTTGGTAGTGCAGAGTATAGATGGTTGACTTCTGGACTCCAGTGAAAAGCACGAACCCTGCTTCTTTTTTTTAACGGATAGACATGACAAAGCAAATATTTCAATCATCTACTCTCCTCAAAAGAAGTGAACAGAAAAAAGAAAACGACAAAGAGGAAACGAGGTGAGGAGAAATGGCTCCTTCAAAGGAGTGTTTTTTTATCCATTGAACAAGGTACCGTGTATACTCATGCATTAAAGCAGTGGATTAGATAGCTATGCCACAATATAAGGCAAGACAACAAACACATTTTCGTCTATGCTCATCAGCTTATGGAAGGCTAAACCAAATTGTAAAAGACAGAACAATAAGATTGCAACTTTGGAGTTATCAACAGTGTAAAGACGTGCTTTATCATCGAAAGGAAGTTCCAAGCATGTTCTTAGAACTACATAATGAAGCATTAAGTTAGCTAGAGTACCATCTAGAAGCTTACCAATTATAGCACCACAGTGCAGGTTCGCATATGGCTCCTCCCCTGTCAAGATCTCCCACATTGTGATGCCAAAAGAAAACACATCAACCTGCCAAACGGATTAATGACATTATTCATATCATGATGATAAACTTCTTCATGGTCCAGTTTGAAGTTGCATATCGAAATAGAGATCTTACCTTTTCTGAAACCCGACTGCTGTTTCCATTCAATAGCTCCGGTGCCATCCATGGAAGTGTTCCTCTAACACCACCCGAAACAAGGGTATTTCTCTTAATCCGTGATAACCCAAAATCACCAACCTGAAAAATTAAGTGTCAATCTTGAAACTAATATGTTGCAATAGACATGAACCACTTTACATCTTCCAGACTTAAAATAAATTTGCTCGATACAGGCTAAATACCAGATAAAGTAACACTAGAGAGTAGTTCGGTATTTTATAATCAAAACAGACACATATTAGAACCTTTACCTTGCACACAGGGCGTTGTGGATCTCCCAAGTTGACTAGCAAGTTTTCACATTTCAAATCGAAATGAACAATATTTTTTAAATGCAGGTATTCCATGCCAAAAGCAGCATCTAACGCAAGCATAAGTTTTTTTCGCCGATCAAGCGCTCTGCAAGAACTGAGTAATTCCATAGGTCATATTTTGGAAAAGGCAACTAGTTTGCCTGATCAAATTCTTTGAATGTGACTAGGGTCATGGGCAAAAAATATTGAAACTACAAATAAGTGGAAGTAAGAAGCAGAAAACTCACCGATCCTTCCTAGCCAAGACATGCCTTAGTGACCCATTGACCATATATTCAGTAACTGTAGCCACCGTTCCACCAGGTCCATCTGGAACCACCCCATAGAGTGCCACTATATTTGGATGGTGTAGCTTAGAGAGAATCTTAGCCTCTCTCCAAAATTCTTTGATCTGCAAAATAATAAGGCATTTACCAATAGAGGATTACAAGGAAAAAAAGATCTTCTCTTTAGAATTATTAACTCGACAAAGAATAAGTCAGTATGTTTCATTTCTTTAAAATAACTTCTCTTAGCATGCTTTAGGAATGTTATCTTTCCATCCATAACCAAATGTAACTTGACTCTATGATTCCAAGTCGCTCCTACCAGTCGTTCTTGCTCAGATGAACTCCCAGCAAAACAACTTTGTTTTATTCTCTTGATAGCAACATCTGTTCCCCTCCACTTCCCATAATATACTGTTCCATATGTTCCAGATCCCAATTCTTGCAACTCTTCAATATCACTGTTTCTTATAATCTGCAGATAGTAACTCACTGATTTTAGTTCAGATTGCGAAAAACCTATCTGTAAGTGATGTATAATCTTAACAAGGAAAAAAATATAAACAAAAAGTTCAACTTTTCCATAAATTGAGTTACACATATAACTACCTAGGGCAGTTTATGAGCAGAAAAAGCTTAAACATTAAAATGAAACAGAAGTTTCTGAAAAAATAAGTGCATATTTTAACTGTGTATAAAAGGAAAAACACTTTCAGAAATCTTGAAAAGAACAGTATCATCTGCATTTTATTGCCTTAGTCATGCCTCGTTTATAAAATATCAAGGGGAAGAAAAAAATATGAATGTTATTCAGCAGACTTCATCATGTGCTATTCATATGTGGTATTTGGTGTAGTCCACTCCCAAGGGTGGAGCTATGAAGCATGAAGGGGTTTCAACTAAATCCCTTTCGTCTGAAAATTATACTCTATGTATATAAGTAAAAGCGGCTTCTTTTCTGGCCATATACAAACGTTTGAATCCCTTTGACATAAGGGAAAATTTTAGCGTAGTGGCAAAGGGGTTTCGAAAATTGCTTTCGATTACAGGTTCAAATTCCAAATTTACATAAATTCATGGCTCTGTCACCATCTAATCCTGCTTTACTATGATATAGTAGGTAAAGTACTGAACTTGAAAGATGGAATGCATAAAGAACACAAGATACCAGACTCTGTGCCTCAGGAAGCATTTTATTTAGCAAGAAGGGATAGAAAAAATATGTACAATATAAAAACAACCAAATACGGAGTATAAGATTTCATCTTTTAATGGAATTAGCTCTGGACCTGTAAGCCATAGATCCCAGCTTCCTTTTCAATGATCACGGAATCAGAGACAGATTCTTCCTTTCCATTAGCACCATTTTTGCCATCCTACAGATTCATGAACTGATCAAGTTTATTTGAAAAACCAAATGAGAACTGATGCCAATGACTCGAGAATTATTACCTCATAATTAGATTCTTCAAGAACATTCTCAACATCGGTTTCTTCTTCAGCAGATGGAAGCCCGTCACTAGGTTCATCTTGAACATGTGGTACTACTGTTGAAGATGAGGGCATATCAGGAGGCACACTATCGGTTACATCTTCCACAATAATAGCAGTTTCTTGTAATTTTCTGTCGTCGTACAAATCATCTGATTGCTGCAAATGGAGAAACGAAGCATTCCCAGCTGCTGCCTTTTCATAAGCGATCCTTTCAGCATTTCCCTTTTCCGCAGACTTATGAGGACCATCCACATGTTTCTGATGGAAAGAGACTGCATGAGTGTAAGCCACATCTGCAGCTGAATTTGGAATTGGTAGATCACCAGTCAGGGGATTTCTCCAATCCAAATAAAAACTAGACTCCTCAGATGGAAATGGCACAGATTGAATGTTTTGGAGGTTATTACTATCCTTTATTACAGAAGGCTGCAACTCATAATATCTGCTGGAGTCCGCGACATTGTTCATAGTTGTAGCCACAACAAGATGGTCATGTTTGGACTGGTCCATGATACATTCATGTATTGGAGGACTTAAGTTGTAATTAACATATCTCCCTCCAGTAATATTTGTTGAATATTCATGAGAAATAGATGGTACAGCAGTTTTTGTGCCTCCACAGGCCTGAGTATAAGGTGCTGTTATTTGAATTATATCGTCATCTATCTCGTGATGTTTGGAAGTTACTATTGAACTCTTTTGAGGGATAGGTGGTGAAGAAATGTGCCTTTCCACTTGGATTTTGGGATCTGATGATGTTGTGCAGACACTAAGTTCCGTGTCTGAGTAGCATAAAATTTTTGGCAATTTCAACTCATGTTCCAGGCCATTAACAGTTGGTGTATTGCTTGCATTAACCTCAGAGCTTCTACTGCACTTGCTGAAAGGAGGACATGTCTTCTTTATCCAATATGTTGTGTTTTGCCTCCATTCAGCATACTCTTGGTTGCGTTCTCTGGCTTCTAAATTTGGCTGATTCTCCTTCTTGGCAATTAGGTGATTTTCATCTCTCACCTCCTGCTCTTTCATTGACCATTCTTGTGATGAACAAGACATTGCAAGTGATGGAGATTTTTCTGGCAGAAAATCTGAAGGGGAGCTTATTGATTCTTCTCTGGATAAATTGGCTCTCTGTACCAATTGTGATTGATCAGTGACATCTTGATGCATGCTGAAACCAGATGTAGCCTGAATATCAGATCTCGGAGACATTCTTGTATCTTGAGAATGGTTTAGCTTTTCTAGGTGTATTTCCTTTTTGTTTGACATTAGCCACTTAGCATCCAACTCTGTTTGACCAAACCGTGCAGAAGACAGAGACTGTTTACTAAGGTAATTTGTCCTTGGAGTGGTCTCAAGGGGACAATTATAATAGTAGCCTGTGGTATCAACATGACAGGAATTTTCATATAGTGGTTCGTCTACTGCATATGGACTACCGGCTTCAGCAAAGTCAACAACATTATCATATAAAAGGGCATGGGAACGGTTAGGATCTTTGATCTGAAATGTCACTGGAGATAAAGGAGATGATTGAACATATGAAGTAGAGGGGACCTGAGATTTGTTAACATACGAAGAACTGGGATTCCGGAGCAGAAACTTCATATTCATTGAATTGCCTCCATTACGGTTCTCAAACGGGAGATAAGTTGGGGAATCTCTTTGGCAAATAGGACTAAAGTCCATAGCATTTCCAAATTGACTTACTTGGTTTGCAAAGGTCTCTCTGCTAGAGCTTCTACGATGACCTGGCTCAAGCATTCCGTTTACTGCAACGACGTACTGATAGTCAACTTCACTTTGCTGTAATGTCATTCCTTCAAAGGAACAAGGGCCTTCAGAATCAGCACAAGGCACAAGAAACAACCGTAGCCTTTGAGAACTTTTACCCAAATCGTGATATTCCTCAATCATGTGCTGAAGATCCTCATCGGATGAAACGGATACAAGTGCATCAAGATCTTCTTCAGGAAGCTGATACTTAATTGTATGAGGTTGATTACAAATTGCTGTTGTCTTTTTGACAAGCTCATTGAAAGCTAAGTTCTTCCTAATTGATATAATTCTCGTCTCCCCACCCACATATCTAAGCTTCCCATCATTCGGCCTTGGTAAGATTCTACCCCCATAGCTGCAGAGTAATCTTATCTTACCATTGCCACAACTATCAGAAACTCCTGCCTCGGCATTATGGATTTGATGTGAATGAGGGGACTCTGAAGCATGAATGTTTCGACCAGTTGTGCTAGGAGCTATTACATCTCTATTCCTCTCATCGAAGAATCTTGATGGTTGTTGTCCACTGACACTACATTCCCTGTTACATCTGCTTGCTGTATCGCAATAAGTCTTCTTTTCACCTTCCGGTGCATATGCTATTCTGGGAGAATAATCCGAAAACTCAGCACCACATTCCGAATCACTTCTTTTAATCCCAAGGAGGTCATGAAGCTCCTTAGAGGCAACATGGCAATTTTGAGATGGATTCGAAATACCTCTAACTGGCTGATTTTGTTCTATATCTCTTGTTATGTTTGCTTTTCTTGGAGTCAAACTTTTTCTAAGAAACTCTTCTGAAAACTCTTCACCTGTCTGCATGGATACATTATGTCTATACCTTTCATCATGATTTTCAGTATGCGGAACAACATTGGCAACGTTTTGGCCTGAAGTTCCGCAAGACTCACTACTCATGATCTATAATTAGCTGTACAATATCCTCTCCCTATACTTAAACCTTTACTTCTCATACATTTAACCAAATTCATAACCAACTGTACAAAAACTTCTCGAAACTTCTGCTACGAGCTCGCTCGTGACCCCAAAATTAATTAGTCTATGTACAAACTCAATCCAAAAGGTATTGGAATCAGCCTCTATCTTCCAAACACTTCAAACACCACATGAGAACCAACTGACCAACCAAAAACAAAAATGTTATTCACTACAACATTTGGTGAACTAAAGTCTAGATTCATTACAAATATTTTTCATAATCACAACACAATGTAGTTCCTCCCCCTTTTCTTAACCAGTAACCTATGTTGCTCGGATTCTTCAAAAAGTGTCGGCGGGTGCATGTCGGATTCACCAAAGTAGTGTATTTTCGAAAAATCCGACAAAGTGAAAAGTCCGCGCAACTTAGCCAGTAACTACTATACATACCTAAAATGCAATTACCCACAAAACATTTTTCATATTTTCAGAGCACAATGTGAGTCCTCAGCAACAACTACACATACCTAAAAACAATTACCCACAAAAGCTAATCAATTACAACACAACAAAAGGACAAGTTCACCAATAACAAGAAAATTTTTAAGTTTCTAGAAACATTAAGACAAAATATCAGCTAACCCCACCAATTGATAAAGACACGATCTTTTTCAAACCGCACAAATATAAATTGCAATATAAACATTCCCAATTCACAAATGAGAAAAAAAAAAGAATCATTTTGAAATGGGCAAAGGATAAAAGTTAGTTCTTTAGCCAAAATGTACCTCTCTTTTTTCAATTCTTGAAATTGAACCTGGTTTTGAGGTTTTGAAGATTGCTCTATTTTTTGAAAAAGGGGTTCCAAGAGAAGGAAAAATGGAACATGAAAATGGGTTTTTTTGATATTTGAGGTAAAGGTTGATGATGAAGAAGAAGAGGAGAGAGAGAGAAGAGGGGATGTTTGTAAAAATGCAGAGCTTTCGGAATATCAAAAGAGGGAGAAGTGGGAGAGCACCATTGCTTAGAATTACGCGGCATCAACTTAGGACCCAACTATATTATGAATATCCCACCCAACCCCCATCATATAGCCGTCTCGTTTCATTTCATGTGTCTTAATTTTATGGAACATAAATTTTAAAATTATTTTAAAAAAATTATTTCTAAGGCTCAGTTACTTCTATTAAGAATTTGAATATGAATATACATTTATAAATAGAAAAAAATATTTGACGATTTGTCAAGGTAATGATTAGAGTTGATTATTTTGGGTATCGAGAAAGAGTATCATTGCTAATGATGGTGTTGTGCGTAGTAGTTATGGATAATGGTGGCTATATTGGTGGATTGATGTTATATAATGACGACTAGCAATGATGATTGTGTGCAATAATATGTAATTACTATAATAAGAGTGATAGTGATTAATACTAGTAAATAACTGATTGTAGCTATTGGCATCAATGGAAATTGTGATTGAAAATAGTAATCGTAGATAGTAAATAAAAATAATGATAGTTGATAATGCTAGGTGACATTAGCGGTAGTTGATATTGGTGGTAGTGGAGATACCAACGAATGAATGAAACTAGTAAACTGTTATCATTAAAATCTGAACGACTGAAAATAACAAATAAACTTAATTAATGATTGAGTTGAGATTTGATTAACATTAGCTCCTTAATTGAGTGTAAATAAAATGAAGCCTTGAACTAAAATTTGTATAATATACTAAATATATCCTTTATTTCTTTCCTTTTTTTCATGTCAAGGAGAACCGTAGCTGCTACCCTTTTGCGTGCGCACAAGGTAAACCCCTTGCATAGCAAAATATTCTTTACATTTTGTGATCATCTTAAATATATCTACATTGAAATTCAAAAATGAAAAATAACTTAAAAGCTAAAAGATAGAGTACATAAAAGCCTTACCTAAACTTTGAAATCTTTAGAAACTCATTTCCTAAAAGCATTTTGTCAAACATTGTTTACTTCTACTCCATTTGAAAGGAAGCAACAAATTTGCACCAAGACTTCAGCAGTAAATTAATAACACAAAAGAAACAGAAAACTTCAGGGCAAATAACATTAACAGTCCAGTAGAGCATATCTAAAGATACTTGGAGTAAAGCCAGCTGCTGTACATCTTTTGTACATAAGTTACCTTCCCCCAAACCCCTGAAAGAAGAAAACTAAAAGAAAGAGGCCACGGAACAAGACGTAAGCCAATAGACTAGAACGATGGATGCAGGGGGGGCTAAACACGACCATCCCACAGGGACTCATTGCGAACTTTGTTGGACCTTAAAAGGTGCTCCACCTCTGTTGGAGGGTTCAAACCAAGTTTCTTGGCACGCTCCCACCTGTCCAGTCTGTTCATTCCAAGGCATGGCCCATAAACCATATTCATGTCGAATTGCCTCAACAGTTCCTCATTCTGATCATAATTATCTGCAGATTTAGCAATTGCAAGGTACACAAAAGCATCCTCTTTCAGATCACAAAATATATTAGGGGGAAAAAGAGAAGAGAACAATAACTTTCAGGATTTGAAAATTCCACACTATTTTTTGTAAGCTCAATAACAAAAGAACAAAACGATTTTGTGTAGAGACAGTAAATTGTACATTGCTTATTAAGTTTCTGAAGATATGAAATCCAAATGGCCAACCAATGAAACAGAAACAAATCTCAGTGGTCATTTCCCTTGCATCACAATTTGAAAACCTTCCATCACAATACCCGCTAAAAAATTTTCAAGGAAGTTGCTATAGTTCCCTGTTGATTTAGTTAATAGTATTTAGCGCCTGGTAGGCAGATGTTTCCATTCTTACCAGGTTGATTATATCATTCAGCAACCTCTCTAAAATATTACTTTTTATTTGAAGTAACGACAAATTCCTTTTTGCTAAACTATATAGACAAAGTGACAAGCCAATTTTATTTTATTTTTTTGAGAAAGAAGTGACAAGCCAATTTCAGCAGCCACTTTTTTAATACATCTAGTAATAACTCATGGTTAAAACGAGAAAATAACAGCTTTAACCTTTTCAATCCCTTCCCACCCCAAAAAAAGAATATAGCACATGGTTCCATATGATATCATTTTGCCCCAAAAGATCTTGATAAATTGGTTCTCTCACACAAATCTCATATACGACATCATTTATTAATTAAAAGTATGAATTTCTACTTTCTAATGTTAGTATGGCGAGGCAAAGGCATCAAGACTAAGGCAAGCATTCAACAAGCGAGATGTCAGTATTTTAGCGAGTTCAACAACATTGAATCCACAAAAATAGACGTGCTTTCTACTGAAAAAAGCTGTGTATGCATACTCCTCAAGCATTTTCCAATTATTTATCATGAATATGGCTGGCTTATGATATTTTAGAGGAATAAAGTATCTTAAAGAGGATATTCAAACAAAACAAAAGAAGAACATATGAAATGAGATAATTGGCTATAAATAGAAGACACAGAATAGTAATCATTCTATCTCACAACAATCAGAACTTGGGGAAAGCCATCTAACTACCTTGGGTAAATCTCCTTTATACAACCTTCTTTACGAAGTGACTACTACACAAAAAGCTTCTCTTGTATTTTTGAAGGACGGTGGTATTCAGTTAAGCCTAGCACACCTTGACTATACCACCTAACTTACTGAATGACTACTATACAGAAATCTACTGAGGACTCCTAATCCCTAGTCGGTCAGATAATGTTTTCTTCGTTTCCAATATTTTTTTTTTCCAAAACTATATCAAAGTGAAGAATGGTTTCCCTATTTCCTTATTACAATACGCAAACCGAAAGTCCCTTCTCAATCATATCTCAAGGAAAAACTAGTAAAGGTGTCCCATTTCTCATAAAGCAAAACAACAAGTACATACATATCAAATTGTTTGAGACTGAGGCGTAGTTATTGTTGTCTTTGACGTTTTAATCTCATAGTAATTCATTACTCATTAACTTTTTATAAAGAATTTTGTTTTCTGGCTTTACTTTGCTAGCAAATATCTAGTTGCAGGAACCCTTAATTTGTAATAAACCAAAAGGAAGCATCCAATTAAAGCCCAAAAAGGGTGACCAAAACTCAAAGCACAAGCATATGAACAAGATAAAACTCCTAATTTACCTCAGAAACAAAAAAAATATAAACAAAGTTTAACAAACCCTAATACCCAAATTAAGAAGTACCCATTACGCAACAGACTTAAAATCGAAAAGGGGTGAAAGGAATTGGGGTTTTAGGTCGAAAAAATCTGACCTTGCAAATCCAGACCGCCATGGGAGATGAGTGCTGAGGGTTGAGTAACGTTAGACCCAATAGCTGCAGCATTTTTTGGTTTGGTGGATTTTGATTTGGATGGTTTTGTGATGCCCCCAGTCTTCTTCTTCTGCTTGTAGAAACCTATCATGTTTGCTTTCGACGCCATTGTTATCTCTCTGAGAATTTTCAAATTTTGAATTTTGGTTCTTGTTGAAGAAGATTCTCTGGTCTGTTGAGAAATCTTTGAGTTGATATATATATGTTGGATTTTGGGCCAAAAAACTATTTGGGCTATATTTGCTTGAAGCCTTTGGGCTTCTTCCTTTTTGAGTCCACAAAAGATTGATGGATATATTTGGGTGATTTGCATGAATGAGGTTTTTCAGGAATATATATTACTCCTTCCGTCTCATTTTATGTGGCATTTTTTGACTTGATACGATGTTTAAATCATTCTTAGATATTTGAAGGGTAAAAAGAAAATTTTAAAGGTAAATTATTTCCAATTTGAGTAAGGTGACATTCTTTTTTGAACGGATCAAAAAGGAAAAAGGTGTCACATAAATTGGGATGGAGGGAGTAATTGATGCATTACATACCTACTACTTCTATCAATGAAAAGATCGAAGCACGTAGCTTTGATCGCCAAGAGTCTAGAATAAAGGAAAAGGTGTTTGGGCCCTATTATAAAATGAGCAAGTTAGCGACTTGTCAAAACTTGGTGATACATTTTATCAAAAAAGAATGTGTTTCAGAGTCATTTGAGTAATTACTTTTGCAAACACAAATTGGTGAATAGTGAGATAGCATACTCATGATTGATTTGAAGTCGATAACTAGATACTATTGTGATATGTTAAAATTGATAACAATATAAGCAACACAATAACTAAAATTTTATGTAGACATATCAAGTACTTTGATTTTGAAGATCAATTATAATCAAATTTCACATATCAACATAATTTGAGCTAATAAAACATTTTTTTTCCTTAAATAAGCTAAATAATCATATACTCATATGAAAATAAGCATGAAATATACATGAAATGTAATTACCAAAATCTCTATGAAATATTTGAGGGAAAAATATATACTTTTTTGTTTTAATTTATGTGATACTTTTCGTTTTTCAAGAATCAATCAGTTTGAGTGCAATTGAAAATTTGCGAATGTAATCTTCAAACTTTTTGAATTGAAATTTATACATTTTTCAAACTATGTAAAATATATTATAAGTCACAAAGTATAAATATGTTATGTCAAAATCTGAGAAATACTACATAAATTGGGACAAAGATAATAGTAGAATAACTTACTAAGTGCAAAGAAAAAGTATTACTATAACTTATGAGAATTTATATAAACTAACCCAAATTTATTAGAATTGGGATGATATTAATTGTCATTTAATATTCGAAATATCTAGAAATTAAAAAATATTTTTTTCCTTTTTTTGGGGTGGGGGGGTTGTTTCAAAAATAGTACCCCTTTTTCTTTGAAGACAAAAATATTTTTTACATCTGGTTCTTTCTTCTCTACTCAGCCTCAGCGATCTCTAGAGTACTGGCCGCACTTTGTTTTTCACTTCCAGGTTAGCTCTTCTTCTCCTTCTCCCCCCTCCCCCCCCCCCCACCCGTAAACACAACAACACCAACAACCCCTTTAGTTGGTAGACTCCCAATTGTTGAATTAACAACTGAGTAAGAAAAAAGGGGGGAAAAAGAGAGAAAGAATGGTAAAGTTGTTGCCTTTACTGTTTTTCTTGTACAGAATTTGGATATATGGTTTATCTGAGTAACCCTTTTGGTCTATTGGGTGTTTGAGCTAAAATTTGGTCTTGGCCATGTTAGGTTAATTGTTTCTTGTGTTTTGCTTATATGGGTCGTTTAGTTTAAGAGATTTAAATAAAACTAAGTGGGGATTTTGTTTTTTTGTTAAATTTTGGGTTGGAAAATTTGATATATTTAAAATTACTATTGATTTAGATGATGGGGTTTGGTGAATCTTGCTGCTTGTGTGTTTCTATAGTTAAAATTTGAGCTGCTTGTGTGTTGTTCTTGTACAGAATTTGAGTAAATGGTTTAGCTGAGTAACCCCTTTTGGTCTATTGAGTGTTTGAGCTAAAATTTGGTCTTGGCCATGTTAGGTTATTGGTTCTTGCATTTTGCTTATATGGGTCGTTTAGTTGAAGAGATTTGAATAAAAATATGTTGGGATATGGGTCTTTTGTCAAAATTTGGGTTGGAAAATGATATAGTTAAAAGTACTATTGATTTGGATGATGGGGTTTGTTGAATCTTGCTGCGTATGTATTTTTATCAAAAGTTTTGAACTCTAAATACTCTAAAATGCTGCAAAATTGATCCCTTTTATTGTTTTTTGATGGATTGTGCGGTGGGGGTTTCATGTTTGCGTACTGTGTAAGGAACTACTAATTTTTCATAAGGTTTTGGATTTTGGATTGATTTGCTCATTTCTACTGTTGAGAGAAGCTTATTTCTGCATTTTATATCTTTTTGTGCCTCCTTTTTTCCCCCTTCCGTCCACAGAGAAGTAACTTTATTATTAGTATAAAAGAAAAATACTTTATTTTCTTTCATTGTGGTTGATGTACTCTCTATGAGGTAGCGGTACGGTCTGTGTACAATCTATCCTCCCCAGACCCCACTTATGGGATATCACTGGGTATGTTGTTGTTGTTGTTGTTGTTGTGGTTGATGTACTTAGCGTTTAGTGATTGGATTCATGCTTTAGTTTCTATAGGCAGGATGATGCACTTTTTGGAGGTGAAGAAAAGATAACATATTTTGTGCTGTCACATTAACAAATCATCTTGGTTGCTGAAGCTGACTAGATATATAGTTTTTGCCAATTGTTGTTTTTGTTGTCTTGTGTTGACTCTTGGACTGCTACTTAAATTTCCTCCATTTCAAGTTTATTTTTGACTAATTCCCTGACTAGTTTGGGATTGTGACGAAGTGGTTTTCTTGTTGTTAACTTTTTGGGGCTAATTCGTCCAAACTAGACCTAATTTGGCAAGTCACAGTGACTCTACACCCTCCTTAGTATTTGTTTATGGTGGTGTCTTCTGTTTGTGTTTGGGAGTCCATATCTAAGTGTGCCTTATACATTGGTTTCTTTGAGAATGCATGTTCTTTATTCTAAGAGAAAAGATCTCAATTTAGGAATTTACGTCAACCTCCTTATCTGGTTGCCAATCTGTGTTGAGGTTTACCTTGTATTGCTGAATTGTCCTCCGCCTTTGCTTTCCATCTGTTATAGGTTTAGCCTTATCGGTTTATAGCTTGGGCAATGGATGGTGGAGGAAACTCTTTAGCATCTGGTGCAGATGGAAAGAAGAGAAAAGTAAGTTATTTCTATGATCCTGAAGTTGGAAATTACTATTATGGACAAGGCCACCCAATGAAGCCGCATAGAATGCGGATGACACATGCTCTTCTTGCTCACTATGGTCTGTTACAACATATGCATGTTCTGAAGCCGAATCCTGCTAGAGATAAGGATCTCTGCAGGTTTCATGCTGATGATTATATTTCTTTCTTGAGAAGTGTAACCCCAGAGACACAGCAAGATCAGCTGAGGCAGCTGAAGAGGTTCAATGTCGGGGAGGACTGTCCAGTTTTTGATGGTCTTTATTCCTTCTGCCAAACCTATGCTGGAGGTTCTGTTGGTGGGGCAGTTAAGCTAAACCATGGACACTGTGATATTGCTGTAAATTGGGCTGGTGGATTGCATCATGCCAAGAAATGTGAAGCATCTGGTTTCTGCTATGTGAACGATATTGTGTTGGCTATTCTGGAGCTACTCAAAGTTCATGAGGTTGTTTTCATTATTTCTGTACTTACTCACTTTCCCACATGGATGTTGATGGGCTGATTTAAATTCTTAGATGAACTTGGTCTGCACACACTTTCTCACTAAGCACTTACTGTCTACAAAATAACATCTTGTCAACGAGCTATGTTGTGATTTTGTGATGATCAATAGTCGTGCTATTTTATCATCTAATCTTCAGGAAATCACATTAAATAAAATCACTAGCCTCATTGGATTAGGTTAGTGAGTAACAGGTTGGACTCTTCACTTTCAATGCCATACCTGTGTCGACACAACATAGGTATGGATGTGGGATCCATACTGGGTTTGGTTGACTGATTTTGGATACTTTGACCAAAATCAACGAAGAAACTCGGGACAGATACAATGATTTCTGCAATCAAAATAAAAGCGAGGCTGAAAGTGAAAAAAAATGGAGTACCTTGTGTATAGAAATTCCTATGTTAGTCTTTTAGTCCTTTTCCTTATATCACCTTCGGAGATCAATATTTTTTCCTCATAATCCTTTGTAATTTGAAATATAACTCTATGTTTAGCTATACCCGAATACTCGTATTGGTATATGGATCCGTACCCCTGAACTTTAAAATTTAGGTCATGAAGGATTTGACCTCAGTATCATTATGCCCACACCTGAATGAGCAACAACTAGGAATTTATGAAACACGAGGGATTCATGAAGTCATCCTTGAATCCCCTTGCTTTATAGCAGCCTACGTATAACTATGCTGGTCATATCCATTTTATGATTGCTTGCAAGGGCATAAAATTATATTTCAATATGATCTTCCAATTTACCGAGAATTCGCCTCAAAAGAGAATTTCAACTTTTACACCTTATCCTCATAATTGTTATATTAATGACAGTAAATGCATGATGAGGCAATGCACGAAGTATACTCTCATTTAGCTTTTTTCTGATTGTACGTAGCTAATGGTGCCACTGAGGATTGGTTGCAAAAGGAATCATATTTTTTCATTTGATTACTGAAGCTTCTCTATTTTGTTGAAATATTCATTGAAGCATGCTTCTTTATTGTTAAGTGGAATAGTAATTACATTAACAAAATTTTAGTTTCTTAAAAGCTCTTTTTGGTTGTCTAGCTATCAAAATATTCTCGTCTGGTAGTTTCCATGGGCTAAAGATACATAAAATATGGAAATTCTAGTCTAGACCCACTGATTGCTCTGGTGAATAAAGTACACATTCACATATCTTCTTGGACAGCACATAAAAGATGTGCAACTGATGACGGCTTCAGTTTCCTGCCTATCTGGAAGCTCATTTCCAATGAAGCTTCACATGGGTAGACAGACTTATTGGTTTCAAGTGAGGTGTTTATGTCCTCAAACTTTTCTGTTACGATTGGGAATGGGCAGAAAACAAATTTATGTGCTACTGTCAAGTACAGGATGAATTTGTGTTGATGCTGATAGTGTGCAGTCCTACCCCTTTGTGTCCTAACAAAATGAGGGAAATGGCGTTAACCTCTCATCTCTTCTACTATTCCTTCCATTTCAGTTTAACCCACTATGACATGGTCTTAGTATCTTTAGAATTATCAATGAAACAATGTGGTGTGAGATTTACAATGTTTTTCTTAAAAACTGGTAAAGTTGGTGTTAGCTTTACAATCATTAACTAAATGTCAATACACATGCATGCATCTAACATATAACAATCACATTTACATTCCTACGCTATGTAAGTTCTTTATTGCTAATTTTCCTTGTTTATATTACTGTTGCAGAGAGTGTTATATGTGGATATTGATATCCATCATGGTGACGGCGTCGAAGAGGCCTTTTATACTACAGATAGGGTCATGACAGTTTCCTTTCATAAATTTGGAGATTACTTTCCTGGTACAGGGGATGTACGTGATATTGGATATGGAAATGGAAAATACTACTCTCTTAATGTTCCGCTAGATGATGGAATCGATGATGAGAGCTATCAGTCCCTCTTTAAGCCAATAATGGGCAAAGTGATGGAAGTTTTTAAGCCTGGTGCTGTGGTCTTGCAATGTGGTGCAGATTCCTTGTCTGGTGACAGGCTAGGATGCTTTAATCTCTCTATTAAAGGTCATGCAGAATGTGTCAGATACATGAGGTCTTTCAATGTGCCTCTGTTGTTGCTTGGTGGAGGTGGCTACACAATACGTAATGTTGCTCGTTGTTGGTGTTACGAAGTAAGCAAGTTGTTTACACTATCAAGTTGCGCATAAATAATCAGTCTTTCTTTCTTTTTTGGGTATCATTTTGAATGTGAATATGTTTTGAATAAGTAACCTACCAAAAAGAGGAAAAAAAAGGAAAGAATGATATTTTACTAGAGTAGTTCGATAACATACAGCCCCATCCCAGAAAGTAGAATAGAAAGAAAGACCAGAATCTTAAATTTAACTTGCCAGATTCTGTAGACGATTAAAAAATTAAAACAACCACCAGAAACTATGCTTCAGTCCCAATCAAGTGGGGATTGGCTATGTGAATCCCCTCTTCTTCATATAAGCTCATTTCATATCTTCATCATCTAAATAAGATTTAAAAGTAAAACCTTTGATAAAATCCTATTTTTACCCATGAATCTGGATGTTGATGGTTCAGTTTTGGTGGTTTTTGGTTGAAACTTCAAAGTAAAATCAGACCAAAGGCTCACATTTTATGCTGCAAACATGCCAGAGTATGCGAGTTCACTTAAATGTATGTCTATTAACTTGAGTCCAACATGTTTGCCTCTTGCTATTTGCTTTATAGTCGTGTTAGTATAAATGGATACGGTGTTTTTTCACCATTAGACACCCTCAGTGTTTCAGTATCCTAAGAATGCAAAGTTCTGAAAACAAATGTTATTCTCCTTTTATTTGAATCAAATTTTCTATTATAAGGTCTGCGTACATCTGACCTTCCCTGGACCTGTGGGACTATTACTGATTTTTTTTTTGGTTGAATTAAAAGTGCATCCTCATTGGTAATAGAAATGAGTAGCACATGGGGCACAAATTATAGTCTTTACTATAGAAAGTTGAAAAGGTGACTACTATGGAAATGGTAGATGTTTACCTCTCCTCATGCGCACCATAACCAACCTCTCACACCTCCTAACTGGTAGTCAAGGAGGGGAGGGGAGGACTTACGGTACTAAATAAGGGATAGCATAACCATGTTTTGAAGGAGAATGTCGTATTCCCCAAGAACCCTGTTGGACTATTCTTCTGAAAAAATTGCACAGTTGACTGAACTTTGTAATGCCTGTTGTGGTTTTCTTATACTTGTGGACCTTCTGTGTTTGAGCAGACAGGAGTTGCTTTAGGAATAGAGCTTGAAGATAAGATGCCGCAACATGAATATTATGAATACTTTGGTCCAGATTATACCTTGCATGTTGCTCCAAGTAACATGGAGAACAAAAATTCTCGTCAGATTTTAGAGGATATAAGATCGAAGCTGCTTGATAATCTTTCAAGGCTTCAGCATGCTCCAAGTGTACAGTTCCAGGAGCGACCACCAGATACTGAATTGCCCGAGGTTTGCTTTCATTTACCTAGCATTTCTCTAAGAGACATTACCAGTTTCTAGAAGGTGTTTGAGTTTTAGTTGCTAACATTGGGTTATAATTTGAGACAAAATCATTGGATTGCTGCTATTTTTCCCCCTATTGCCACTTATTACATTTAGCAATTTTATATTCCACTTCGACATATGCAAACATAACCCTTCCCTACGTATGATATGCTTTCATATTTCTTCTGTTGATAAGAACATTGTTGGATTTTGCCCCCAGGCTTTGGTTCGACGGTAAGGACACAACACCTGATGTGTGGGCTAAGCACACATCACAGGTTAACCATACCGTGGACAAAGCCTTCCAATTAAGTTAGGAGGAGGGTAGTGGTGAGAGCCCATATTCCCTGGGATTTCGAACTTGAAAGCTTACTGGACCCAGGCTAGAAGGCCACCGGCCCAGGATATTTATCTGATATTGAAAAAGAAATGGTTGGATTTTTCTGTTGGAAGATGTGAATGTATTTTTGCAACATTCAGGCTGATGAAGATCAAGAGGATGCAGATTCAAGATGGGATGCTGATTCTGACACGAATGGCGAAGAACGGTACTTCACTTTTTCTATTCTATTCATCTGGATAGAGATATAATTGTTATCTTGCTTATTATCAAAAGGGTGATTCATGCCATGTTACTTCCACACAGTAAGCCCATTTCTAGCAGAGTGAGGAGGGAAAACGTTGAACCTGAAGGAAAAGGCACGGTATGCATCAGCCTTTTTACTTATTATCTGAAACAATGTTTAGATTTGATTACCTTTTTTTGATGTATGTCAAAGATTCAATGCAATATCTGTCGTTTCTGTGCATGCATTAGTTTATCTTATATTTTTCCTCGTTCATTTCTAATGTGCCACAAACTATCTCCTTGATGTTGAAGGATTCTCTATTCATATACTGTAATAGGAAACTGCTGCTTGTGGTTGGCATTCTGTTCATGTTGAGTTTGCATTCCTCCCTCGAGTCAATATTGTTTTGGAGCGTGGTGGGAAATGCTTTTGGTTACGTCAGTATAAGGGGGGTGAGGGGTGGGGGGTGCTGTAACTGCATCTTCGCTTGAGGATTACATGTAGCGCCTTTCTTATTCTTGCCAAAGAGGAGTCATGATCCCTTTTAGGTGAGCTTTAAACATGAGGAAGTATAATATTTTAGGAGTTTGTATTTACTTCAGGTCCTATACCTTGTTGGAGTCTTTAGCCCTATTAGAGATTCTTATGCTAGTAGGAAGTACTGAGAATTCCTAATATTTTTTATTTTTACTTCCATTTTATAAAAATGCTGATCTTCGATGAATTTAAATGGGGAACATGGTTTAGTGGAATCCAACAACAATATACGCGGTGGAATTCCCATAGGTGGGATCGTGTACGCTAACCTTACCCCTACCTCATGAAGGTTTTCACAAGCAATCCTTTAGAAATTGTCTAATATCTTCTTTAAGTTGATAGTATTGTCGTAGATTTGCTATTTTTTCATAGGAGAAATTAGCAACTTCCTGGTTAGCTTCCCTTTACGTCTGAAATTCCTTCTTTTTTTTTCGTTTCACACTTTCTTCCCTCTCAGACCATTCTTAACCTTCAAATTGTGATCCTCAAACCTCATGAAATGACTGCATTTTCCAGTTAATATCGTCTTGATCACATTGCATCTGACTTTTCAATTGAGTGAGAACACTTTTTCACCTCCGAGAAATTTCAGGTTTTACCAAGTAAAACGATATTCAACTTCCACCCTTCTACGCTCATCAGTATGCTTATATTGCATCAGGCAACTCTTTTTTAGAAAGATCGATGGAAGATGCTGTTTTTATGACATAAAAATCCTTTTTATCCCGTGAAAATTGTGCATCTTAAACGAGATGGCTCCTCTCGTTCCTGCTTAACCCTCGTTGATCGTTTTCTACTGACTGCCATAAGGAACTGTGATAACAGTTTGTTTTCATTCAAATCATCAGGATGATATGAAAGCAGAGGAGCACCTACGAGAAGTAGAGTCGACATTTGCAGAGTCAACAAATTTGAAGGTTTTTTAGAACATTATATTCGCGCTCATAAACCATAGAACGAAAAAGGGATTGTACATATCTAACAGTGTTTTTTCCTCGTTTTAATCCAGGGTGGCAATTCAGCTTCTGTACTGATAGATGGAGGACAGATAAAAATGGAACAAGGAAACTCTAACAAGCCCTTTGATCAACCAACTGAGATTGTTTCTTGATTCAACTTTTTCAATCTTTTTAACTCCATTGTAATGTATGGTCTTTTAAACTATACATTTTGCGTCTATTTGTCATGCACAGTAATTTACAGATATGTTATTATCGATGATCAATCTCTCCCTCCCCCTGAACCAAAATCGCGCTTCTTTCTATGACATAAGTTGATGAAAAAATGCATGCAAAATGCAAAATATGTCAAGATTTTGCTGGAAATGAGGTCCAAATACTGTATGGTTGATCATATATGAATCAGAACAATTTTATTGCTTGTGATCTGCCAAGTTCTTTTTAGTTTTGGGTTTTCAAATATTAGTAATTGTCAAAGTTGTTGTCATGTGATTAAAGGTCACATGTTTGAATTGCGAGTCTTTTGCTAATAGTTTCCCAATAACGTTTGCCTACACTACATAGATCTTCTTCGATAATAATATTTCTTATAATTTACCGAACACCTGAAAAATGATATAAGCAAGGGAAGAGTTACCTTTTTGTTGATAAATTTCTTCCATAAAAAATTATATTATTTATACATAGTTAAAATACGACGGCCGCGCTTGCCTTGGACTCTGCCGCTCCCCTTCCGGGCGGGGTCGGGCTCATGCGACGCCGGCGTCGCTGAGGAATGCCCCACTTGTGAGATTTCACTGGTTATGTTATTGTTGTTGTTGTTGTATACATAATTAAAATAATTAATTATATGTATATAGTTGATGTCGAACTCTTTTTGCCTAGTTCGTGTGTCTACTTTAATAACAATTCTAGATTTGCCACTATATATATAAGTAGGCAAAAAATCACTTATTTCTTCTCTAATTTCTTTACTATTATTTAAAAAAAAAAACTTGTACATCAACAATAAAGTTGGCAACCTAAATCAAATTGTTAAACTGAGAAAAAGTGCAAGAAAGTATAGGATAAGGACCAATAAAAAGGCTAATCAAATGATAGTTTGATTTGACTAAAACAAAATTATGAAAAATTAGAAAGTGAGTTGAAAAAAAGTATATACTAATTTAACATATAAATTAAATTTACAGCTGCAAAATTTGTATAATGAAGACTTTTTAATTGTCAATGGAACGCGTTAATGTAATCATAATTTGTATCGCATGTCACGGCTTTAATTTGCTCTTTCAATTTCTTTGGAATTTTTAATTAGTCAACTACCAATAGGAAATTTTATATGATATTATGTCAAAATATATTAATTTTGAGAATTTTTCTAAAAGAGCAAATACTTGAAATATAATAAGGCAAAAATAGCTATGTTTTGCTAAAATTACGATTTGTAGTTATATATTATAGGAGAGAGGCGAGCGAAATTGAGAGAGGGGGGAGAGAGGCAAACTATATATGTATATTTGTCAAATTGTATATGTACATCTGTCAAATAATTACATGTGTAACTAATATATATATATATATATATATATATATATATATATTTTTACATATATCAAACGAGATAGAGAGAGGGAGGGGAGATGCGAGCGAGATTGAGAG